>NDXB01007061.1:35846-54622 GCA_002631895.1 Agapornis roseicollis
ATAAGCTTTTTTTTTTTTTTTTTTTTTTTTTTTGTCTGCTTGTACATTTTTCTCAACTGGATTCATCCATTCTTTCTGGATGCAATATAAATTTTTAAAACATCACAAAAGGAAACAAACTCTCCTGTCACTTTGAGGGATCCTTTCCTCTTCATCCTTCCCCTCCCTCTTCTTTTTGTTTGAGCTACTTTACTGAACTTATAAAGTTGAAGGACTTACACTTTCTCATACAGCCAGCCACACTCTTTCATTGTGTGAATGTTCCACACTCACTTTATAGGAGTGGTAGATATATAGATGGAGTAGATCACTAAAATAGGTGGAAGACCAGCACCATTAATTCGCTAAAGGTCAAGGTTTAAGCTGGAAACACATACATGCCATTTTTTCAGAAACTCAACCTAGACGACTCCTACTATGGTAGGCCTATTAGAAGGAGTGTTCCTGGAATACTAATTTTCCCTTTTTTCTTCTTTTCCTTGACTGCTGAAAGTATTTTCTTGGTTTACATCTATTTCGCACTATTGTGTGTATCCTTCCATACACATAATGCCTTTTCCCTTTTGCATAGAGACTGGCTATTTGTAGGCAGTGAAGCACAGGACAACATATGCTGTTTTCTGTGACCCACATGCATTCCACCTGCACAGCTGGTCTTAATTGGTTACTTGTTGATGAAGAAGCATATTCAGTCCTTCTAACTCCCAGTTTATCATGGGCTGGAACTCTAGGCTCTTCCTTTCTCTTGAGCTACGTGAATTTGTCCAAGCTTAGCCTTTAAGTAAACACCTAAAGACTCAGATATAGCTCAAATTGTATGTAAATCATTTGAATGGTGGCACTGAATGATTTTGTCTTACTATGTTCTTAGATTTTGCAAAAACATGTCTTTAAAAAACATAAACTTTTTGTAATCTTACTAAGAAAATTACTTTAAAATTGCAAAGGAAGTAGTTATTTCATGGCAATAAATTTCAGAAGTCCACGTTTATTTAAATCTTAACCTTTAAACCCTCTGAGTAATCATAAGTATCCACAGGACACTGAAGCTCAGAAATAACTTATTGTTTACAGTGAAGTATTTCAAAATCTCCTATACACATGTGAAGCCAGAAAAATATGTATTAAACCCCGAATGGTGAACCTTAAAGTCAGATTTATATTTGCAAGGCGATAAAGAAAATACCTTTTATTTTTCCTTTTTAAAGAGTTAATACTATAAGCCATGTTTGCCATCCATTTTTAACAATGTGTTTTCATGTTAAGTGTTTTTTTTTATAGCCTGTTTCTTGGACAATTTGATACAGACTTTCAGATGAAGATGTGGTATAAGTATCAGGGCATAAATAATCTATCATTAAACAGACATTTTATAAATAATGAGTGGCTGTGACATGAATAAGGGTGCATAACTTGCAAGGTAACCTTTTGAAACAGTGATAAACATGCAACATAAACTTGTAAAAATTATTCCTACTTTTGCAACACCTGCACACTGATGTAGTAAGGAGACAAAATAGAAGTTTAATGCACAGAAACAAAAGAGGCATTGTTAGTTGAAAATGTAAATCATAATTACAATCATTCTTTCAGTCTTCTGGAGTGCAAGGTGAGAATATACCTCTGCTTTTAGTAAATTAGTTTAAGGAAAAAAATGATACATACCCTGTTTCTGAAGGTCATATTGTTGACTAGACACATTTTGTGCAATAGTATATGCAAACTTTTTTGGTTGTGTTATTGCCAGACAATACACATATCAAACTGCAAAAAGTAGCATTTAAAAAAATTATTCTGCTCAAATATCGATGGCATATTAACTTAGTTGTTACTTTATTAATTTAGCATCTAAGATAATTTTAAGTTTGTTCTGCGAGTATGAATCCTGAGTACTTCATCACTATTTAGATTTCTTAAGTGTTTTTTATATGGAGAATTTCTTAACGAAATTTGCCTTTGCCTGTTTATCTCTTCCAGTGATATCATGTTCCATTCATTTCTGAAATTCTGTAGATGCAGCATCTCCTTGAAAATTGATAGTTTCAGTAGTTTATCTTTCTTTTTGCATTTTTGTTTTATACAATACATAATTTGAAACAATGCAAACTCAAGGCAGAGACAAAAATGTGTGTGACAAATTATAAATAACACAGAGGTGAAAATGAGGCAAGTTGTTTAGAATAGGTTACGTAGAACTAAAACAAAAAGACAATGGGTAGAAAAACAGGCAGAGATAATGAAGTATGTGTACTTCCCTGACCACATGCTTACTTTTAGTGTTCATTGCTGTTTGTGACTAATGCCTACTATGACTATATCTACACGTACTGTCAGATATTTATAAAGCTATTTTCCCCTCGTTGACCAGCCATTTCATGCCTTAATTTTATTTTTAACTCTTCACTAAGAAAAATACAGTTGGAAAGATGTATTATTCTATAGTAAAAAATACATCTGAAAGTTGCGAGTGAAATTTTCCTAAATACCACAAAGGATTATGTCTTAGAGTCTTTCAGCCTCATTAAATGACATAGAGAAAATTTATTTTAGTAGAGAACAAAAGGTGCTTGAACATCTTGCAGCATGCCTGGCATTCAGGAGGCAAAGGTTATGTTTTTATTCAATCAACTGCAGTTGCCACCAAATGATGCCATGTCTAATTTATGGTTTTCTACTGCTGAAAACTAGGACCATGATATACCTTTTACTTTAATGACATGCAGGACTCAAAGTGTTCCAACTGTTCATCGATACATGATCACTCCTGTTTGTTGTCATTTATGTCTTTACATGAGGTAGGTAAGATAGGTTTTCTGGAAATTAAAGAGCCACCATGCACCATTTACTTTCTTGTACAGTCAAATTATCTATTTAGCTTATTTATAGTGTAGAAAAAACACCACAAGATTATTCTATTGATTAAGATTTTTCAATGCTGAAAGGAGTAACAAGAACCAGCAATAAAGTGAAATTACTCTTCTAAATGTTTCCAAAAAGCACAGCAGAAAAATATCCAGATGTACTTGGGGTTCTTGAATATAGCAATATTTCTATACCAGACATTGAATGCTATGTGTGGTAACTGGGGAAAAAATCATCTGGGATTGATTGCCTTGAAAAACATAATAAATTCCTACCTTTTTAAAAAACAAAGCAGGGCTGTGATTAGTTTTTTGAGCACACATCCTTTGCCTATGCTCTGTATCCCACGTGCTGGTTTTCAAATTCTGTTCAGTGACTGGGTTCCTTTGATAAGTGGCCTTCTTATCAGCACTGACTTCTTTCACAAAGTTGTTTTTCTTGTTCTGCTTTATCATCACACCTAGCATCTTCACACTCATCTGTCTGTAGGGAGATTTAGTATGAGATTTTGTATGTATTTCAGATCCCAAGGGAAAGAGGACATCTTAGGGATAATAAATCAAATTTCTTGTGCTTAAATTGCTTACCAAAGGCCTGATTTAGGAAAAAATCTTAAGCACAAACTTGACAGGAATTGTATATCAAAATCTTATGCCTTCCTCTCTCCCCTCACCAAATTTTTACCTGAGTAGGAAAGGAAGGACATTGCATCAAAAGATAAAAAATGAGAATTTTATTTTTCTTCCTTTCTTGTTTGTGGCCCAAGCTTTCAGTTTAGTAGATTATGTCCACAGATTTACATATGTTTTTTGAAATGTATGATATAAATATTGTTTCCCATTAATTCAGTGAGAAAATGTTAAATCTTACTTTTGTGGTGGTTAAATCTCTATTTTTACCCCCCACAAAAAAGACAGTCCTCCTGCCTGATTGACTTTTTTTAACTTTTACATATTACTTAAGTCAATGTTTTTCCAGTTTACAAGTTACTAAGGGTAAGATTCACTGCTTGACCAAGATCAAAATTTGATGACTGGATTTTTTGTGTATGCATGTAGAAATACATATGTACATCCCATAACTTAATTTTGTATAAAGGAATTTCTATAAACACTTGAAATGATACTGTGTAAATAATGACTTCTTTAATCTGGGGAGCTTGACAGGATTTAAAACAAAATTTTGAGATGTAAACCACTTTGTTTAGGGCTTTTATGGAAAAGTTTAAAAATGTGTATTTTAAAATTGTTTCAGCTTCAGAAAGCTCTATTCGGAAGAATATTTACCTTTTGCAGTCACAATCTCTGGGATGGAGCAAACCACAAAATTAAGCCAATATATAGAATTATTTCAAGTTTGTACAAAGTGTCTAAGGGCACTCGTTACTTGCTATTCTTGTTTGCAGTTCAGCTTTTGCTAGGCTTAGCTTCAGTTACAGAGTATGTCATAGCCAGTTTCCTAGCATACACTGCAACCTAGGGTTACCTTCTGCACTGTGGTATGTCTCAGCAATGATTGAATATGGTAATTACACTAAGTAGCATGCTGATGTATTTAATACGCATTTATTTTAATACAGTATAACAGGTGGAAACTGGAGATGACCCACTGTCAACAGACCAACACTCTGTGGTGCTGCTAGCATTTCTATGAGGGCTGTATGGATGGTAGATAAACCCTAATAAATACTAACATGAAGTTTCAGAATCTGTGTCAACGTGAAGATAAATAGTTAACAGAATGGTCATCTTCTGCTTCAGATTCTTCTCATAGATTTAAAACTAAAGACTCCTAAATGTCAAGAGTCCACAAAAAAGAAAAAAAAAGTCTTTTAGTCCATGCTGCTGTTTCATTTAGAAGTGAATGCAAAGATTTCTTCAGGAAGTGAGTATGTATACTTATGAATATATAACTTGGATTAGACATTTTTATGAATATACCTTTAAAAACAAATTTAAGAGAAAGTAGTTTATCACAGAAGTATTCTACTTTGTTATATAATCTTTAGAAGAAGGTTAAAATTCTGTGAAAATGGACTTTAAGGAATATTACTTTTAACAGTGGTCATAAATCCATAGATTTATGTAAATTGTAAATGCAAATGTAGTTTAACATGGTTTCCTCTTCTAATATGTCTGTATGTTGCCTTGATTCTCTATATTATTGAATACTGAAAATTCACTGAAATTTTCTCCCCCTTTTCAGAGCAACATGCCTTTTTTTTTTTTTGGACTGTTAATGTTAGCTTATGGGAGCTTGCTTTCAATTATTTTTGCTTTGTTGGTGTTTTTTTTTTTCCTTTCCAAACAGTTGAGGTTTTGAGTCACACACTAGCTACTGCAATAGTTAATTACCTCAGCATTCAACATAGCTTTTAAAAGCTTCTTTGTGAAACTTTCCCCAGCAATATGCAGAGACAAGATCTACCTCAGGGCAGTGCTGGTCGCCACTTCAACTTCAGTATAGCGATCAGACTTTCTATTTCTCTGGACTACTGTGAGAACACAGACAATCTTCTGGGTGAAACAATTCACAGCAAATCTGATGTTCAGCAATAATACTTTTTCTGTTCTTTATTTTTTTTTTGTTTTGTTTGTTGTTTTTTTGTTTGTTTGTTTGTTTGTTTTATCCCCTGCATGTGAAATGCCTGTGATCAGGTCACACTGTACAACACATTCATTATTTCAGAAGTTCCACACTTCAGCCTATTATTTATCTTCCTGAGCTTGATTGCAACTTTGGGAAGGCTCCTTATAAGCACAGAAATTAGCAAGACTGGGCATAATTTATCTGCAATTTTGATCTGTGTTCCAATGCAGAGCCCAAGTACCTGCTCATCAGTGCGACTGAGGAATACACAGCCTCTCAGTTGTTATGTTCAGGATTCCAGCTGCATGGGGTGAGATAAGCTATGTTTCCTTGAGACCTACCTGACATTTCTGTAGAAGTGAACAAGGGAGTCTGTATTCCATGTATAACTCCAGCAAGCTAACTCCGCTGGAGAATTATTTTAAATGAATTTCAGTTTCACAGATAATAACCAAAGTCTGCAACCATTCCCTTAAGCCATGGTCTAATGATTATTGCACAAACAGCCACGTTGATTTACAGTGTTTGTACTCTCTTGGGAGTGATTAGTATCTTCACACCACAGCCAGCATAATGGATCTTATTAGTGCTCTTAATATGTTTCTGTGCAAAATCAGCCATAGATTAATCTACCTTCTGAGAACTACATAGTCAAGTGTTGAGGAGCACTCAGGTGTCCTTTCTGCTGATTGAGAAATGAAGTCATGGTTTCACTGGGTGAAGACAGATTTTGGGATGAAGGCAAAAACTTAGGAAACAGTCATTATATGATGATCAGTACCACCTTATTACATCAATATTTCCTTTCATTCTAGTGGAGCCATTTTCAGAGCAGCCTTATGTTAAACCTGAAATGATGAGAATGGGAGATAGTAGTAAATGATCCATGTGGAGCTCTGTTTCTACCCATCATGGTTTCTTCCATTACTCACAGTAGAACACTGGAGAAAGAAAAGCAGCTGCTTCTGTGTTGTTGCTTTTCTGCTGTAGATGCAGGCAGGTAGTTGAAGAAACATAGTAAGGAGCAACTGAAGCTTTGACAGCTCCAGTCTCTAGCATTTATAGGCAACTGTGACTGAGGGGAAAAAAAGAAAGTGGCCAGCACATCTTTCTTTCCCATCCTCTGCTTCCTTCCCTAAATCCCAAGGACAAAGGATGAAGGAAACCAGGTTTTATATCTTGGAGGGAACACATATTAAGTTCTCTGACCTGGTTGGTGTGGTTATTGCTGCCTGTTACACAAGGGATACTGAGAATTGCAAGGCGCAAATCCAGTTCAGCACGAAGGGAGGAATGCAGAATACGGATCATTTACTTTTAAGTTTGAGGATATAATTAAAGCAAATTTGTTGTGGTTTTCACCCTGGCCTAATTGCAACACAGAACACTTCAAATGTAGTTATTGCCAGATCTATTTGCATATTCAGTGTAAATTAAAATAATCATACTGATTATCTGTCAAGATATATGTAAAGCGATCATAAAATAGATGCAATACAGTATTCATTTTCTTGCTATAATATGTTGCCTAAAACTGAAGTGCTATGGTCCCAGGAGTGATATATGGGTAAATATTAATCTATGAATTTGATATTACTTTTTCACAGCATGCTTGTAAGTCACTGGAAGGTACATAAACTGTTTCATTCTGGATTTGTTGGTTTTGAGCAGAAAGGCTATAAATCTGCGGCCTGTCACTATGATCACTAATAGCTGAAGAGTTTGGTTAAGAAATGAAGTTTCTGACGATAGTATAGTCCCAGAATATTGAGCTAAACTTTCTAAGAGTTTCTTTCAAAGGAAGTTGAATATGTGAAATGTGAAATGAAAGACATAGCAAGGAACACACTCATTGTAAATGGTAAGTAAGGGAAAAAATAATTTTACCTTCAAGCATTTGGATGTATGGTTGCAATGAAGAATCTGGCTGCAAAAAGTCTTAAATATACAATATATATATATGAACTCTTCCTATTCAGATTTAACATGGTATTTAAAAATCTTGGCACTTCTTCATTTTAGACTTAAAAACAGGTTCAGAATTAAAATTATATTGCTGAAAATTATTTTGGTGGACAAAACAAAGCCAGTTATGATACTTGCAGGTGATTAAATCTCTGTTTTAAAAGAAAAAATATTTTGCATATATTCTAAATGTAGTCATTTTGATGCAGAAAGCAACTATGATTTTTTTCCATTGCCTTCATTACCTCCTTTCATTGCTTCTCCATTTCATTCCAAATTGATTTTTCCAGAGATGTACGCAATGTAATTTTAAGGCACTGATTCTTCTAGACCTGCCTGTTCTCAAATTACTGGTTAAAAAAAAAGGTGGAAATAAGGACACTCACATTTCTATTATGCTGAACAGCAAACCGTTGTTAGTGATGTAAATGAAAAAGATAAAGTAGGAACAATGGAAAGATACGTTAGAAATTGCTAGGTTTTTATTTATCTTTCATGCCAGTTTTTGGTACAACATTATTTTTCAGTGGAAGTTCTTTACATAGTACTAGAATAAAATTTATTTTAAAATTCTCTGACTAATGAGTAAAAAGCTTAAATCTGCAGACTGCCATGTAAGATAATCAATGTATACTCATGAAAAAAGATTTTGTCTCTGCACCTATTCTTAGACTTACAGCATATGTGGTTATGATTACAAATATAGTGAATGCAAATAATAGGCAAAGCACAGATATTCCCAGCTCCATTGAAGAAAATGAGAAATACATCTGCTTGCTAGTAGCAGGATTTAGCCTGTCTGTATTTCATTTAGTTTCTTGTTGGTAGTGGAATCATTCTCTGCTTCTCTTAAAAGGTAAGCTCTGTGCTCCTGCATGCTGGCCCAAGTAGATGAAGTACACCCACTGCAATTGTCTTACACTGTCCATTACAGGACAGGAAACAGCTATTGGAAATTGTCTTGGAAAAATGCAGAACAACAATAAGCAGAAGCTAATGTAACACTTGAGGCTTTAAGATTAGGGTGTAATCACTGGATTCCTTTATTTCCTAAAAGATGTTTAAAGGTCTCATATTTTATGATTTGTAAAAATTACTAGGCTTCTATTTCAGCTAGATTTTAGTTTGGGTTGGGTGTTTTGTTTTGGTTTTGTTTTTTTTTTTTTTTTTTCCTTATAATTAAATAGATGCCCATGTTTGTGTTTTGCTCCACAACTGGTTCTGCTGACTTCGGAGAAGCTGTCATAAAACTGTGATCCTTCTCAATATCATAAACAGTATATTGACACTATAGGCTGTACTTGTTTNTTTTTTTTTTTCCATATAGATACCTGCATTAGAATTTAAAGAGTGTTGGAAGTTTTTATTTAGTAGGATTTGCTAAATTCATATATTTCTATTATCTTCTTGGAGCATGCAAGATTAAATTAGAAGGCTAAATATAAATCTGTAAACCTCATCCTTTAATCAACTTCATAAGCTCTTGTGGAGCCTCTTCTGAGGCACAAAAATATTGCTTACATAATCTGATGTTGGTTTAGGCATAAGCTTTGTGGCAGAAGTTCCAAGCCATGTCTTTGAGGTTCTTTCCTATAAAGGTATAAGAAGACGTTTCTTCTGAATCCATGTCTCTATCATATATAAAATTCATACACATAAACTAAAACACATAAATAAAATGTGACTCTTTTAATGAAAGCATTCAGTTTAATCTACTAGAGAATACTCTGGTATCTATCTAATGCCCACATTTTTTCCCCTCTATGTTTTATTAGCAGAAATTGACAAGATTAATTTGCCAAAGTTCAAGGAGTCCTTCGTGATTAATTTAAGGAAAATAACTTGAAATGAAATAAACATAATAAGAAACTACACAGCAGAAGAGGGGTTTTTATTTTTCCTCTTCTGTTTTTCCTTGCGACATTTCATACCACACACCTCTCTAAGCCAGGCTTCTCTTATACACATGGCACTTTGTCTCTTGATGGCAATGTTGAGGTAACAAAGAAAAAGGTGAGGGGCTTCTACATAACTGTTGAGTATTTACTTACTACAGTGCACGTACTTGATGAGCCCCTATGTCATGTTGAATAATAGCAATCTGGGAGACAAAGGGAGAAACAATCAATTTTGTAAGTAAGAGGGAAAAGTAGGTTTTTCAAAAGTCCAGTATATGTGAATGTTTCTCCTTATGTCAAAAGAGTGAAAATGAAACTGTGAACATGACAGTCAATGACAGATTTCAAGAATACAAATATTAGATGCAAAATTTCTTATTTAAAGTAGATCGCAAAATCACTTCTGTCTATAGATTTATTAATGCCTTCTACTGAAAGCCAAATTGTGGTTTTGAAAAAGTTGTGAGCTGACATCACTAAGCTACAATACTGCCTGTCACCCTTGCTGTCTGTCAGTTGTAATATACACTTTTCTTAAATTACTTTCTGTATACTTTATGTACTCTTTCTAAATAGTTAAAATCTGTCAATTTCTTTTGAATTTACTTTATCAGGCAACGTATAATTTGAGTTTAGATTTTTCTTCTTTCATCCCTAATTCAAACTTCTCTTCAAACTGTTTAATTTTCCAGGTATCATAAGTAAAATGCATTTTCATGTTCATGTGTCCTTAGTAGCAAGTTATGAAATGTCATAGGTGAAGAACATTACATAAAATTGAAGTATGCTAACATAAATGGCAGCTATAAAGTCACAGCAAGTCATTCATGAATAATAAATGAAATTACGTTTCAAAGAATTAGTTAATTTCTTTGTGGTTTTAAATAAGTATACTTACTAGTAGATAATTTGTGACTGGAGAGGCATTTCCAAAGGGATAATTATTGTGAGTGTTTTTCTCAACTCTCAGGAGAGCTAAGACTACATTGGTATTCTGAAATTGGAGACGCAAGAAACTATGTCTGTCAGTGTCTTCAGGACAGAAATACCAGACATATATTTCAGTAATGCTGCTCAATAAAATGGGACAGAAGACCTACTGTGGTAAATATGATCCAAACATGTCTTAAAAAGACTGGCATTGCCCTGAGAATCTTGTAGTTTAAGTACCTCGAAAGAAACAGTAGAGAGATTAAATTATTTACATGTAGAAAGATAGAAAAAATATTTGATCATAACTATTAGAATGGGACAGTGTGTGTCTTTGTCTTGCTTTGCCAGTTTGGCTGCATTTATCAATGCTGTCTCTAAACCCAGTTTCTCTGTTGGAACAGAATAAACGAACTTCAATAAATAGATATCCTCTTCAACATTATGTATTCAACATTCCATGTTAGTGTTAAATATTTACTGTTAAGACTCCTGCATTTTATATATATGAAATGAACGCCACCACAACCTCTTACCCCTTTGTACCTCATCTGCCATAGAATGGGAAATTCCGGAGGATGCTGCTAGGTTTCCAAGACTTGCCAAGTCCCAGGATAATTTTCCAGCATCTGATTCTAATGAAGCTATTCTTGTCTTCAGCTGCAGGTCTGTAGGTACTCCTTTAGGAAATCTTATTTACATTTGCTTTTACTTGAACCATGATAGGATTCCACTGAGTTGAAGGAAAAAGGATTATTTTATTTTTTATTTGTCTCTTTATGTGCAACTTACTGCTCTCCTGATTACCACACAGGGTACTGCAGGAAAATATAATACTGAACAAAACCTTTCACTCATTTAAATTTATATCTTATTGAAATAGAAGGATAACAAGTAATATGTCTGACCATATTAATTTGAATGCATTAGAGGTTTTTATAAGTTGCTCTCTCATTCTTTTTTGTCATTTTTCTTTGTAAGATCAAGTTACCATATCATTATGGATTGCTTAGTAGTGCTACATAAGTGCTGTTCCTTTTCTGCACTGTTGGCTGCAAGCTGGTGTACTTCCTCTGTTTTTCATCTGCTGCTGCCCTGGTCCATTTCAGTCTCTGTTGGGTGACTTTTAGAATCATAGAATCATAGAATAGTTAGGGTTGAAAAGGACCTTAAGATCATGTAGTTCCAATCCCCCTGCCATATGCAGGGACACCCTACACTAAACCATGTCACCCAAGGCTTCGTCCAACCTGGCCTTGAACACTACCAAGGATGGAGCACTCACAACATCCTTGGGCAACCCATTCCAGTGCCTCACCACCCTAACAGGAAAGAATTTCTTCCCTAGATCCAATCTAAACCTCCCCTGTTTGAACCCGTTACTCCTTGTCCTGTCACTACAGTCCCTAACGAAGAGTCCCTCCGCAGCATCCCTATAGGCCCCCTTCAGATACTGGAAGGCTGCTAGGAGGTCTCCACACAGCCTTCTCTTCTGCAGGCTAAACAGTCCCAGGTTTCTCAGCCTGTCTTTATATGGGAGATGCTCCAGTCCCCTGATCATCCTCGTGGCCCTCCTCTGGACTTGTTCTAACAGTTGCATGTCTTTTTTATGTTGAGGATACCAGAACTGCACACAATACTCCAGGTGAGGTTTCACATCAGGAACCTGCTTAGTAAGATTCCATCGGATATAGCCCTATAGGCCAGGGGGGCCCAAGACTGCTGGATGATATTCAAGGATCACCTGCTACAAGCTCAGGAGTGTTGCATCCCACCTAGAAGGAAGTGCAGGAGGAGGGCCGGGAGACCTCCTTGGATGGATGAACAGCTGCTGAGAAAAATTCAAATGAAGAAAGAGGCTTATAAAAGGTGGAAGCAAGGACAGGCGACCTGGGATGAATACAGAGATGTTGTGCGGGAAGCTAGGGACCATGTGGGGAAAGCTAAGGCCCAGTTAGAATTAAACTTAGCTAGGGATGTTAAGGATAACAGGAAGGGATTCTATAGGTATATTGTGAATAAAAGACAGACCAGGGACAACGCAGGCCCCCTCCAGAAGCTATCGGGTGAACCAGCTACGCAGGATTTGGAAAAGGCTGAGGTTCTGAATTACTTCCTTGCCTCCATGTTCACTAGCAAATGCTCTGACTGCACCACCCAAGTCTTGGAAGGCAGACGCAGGGACTGTGAGAATGAAGACCTTGGGACCACTGTAGGAAAGGATCTGGTTCGAGACCATCTTAAGAACCTGAACGTGCACAAGTCCATGGGACCTGATGAAATCCATCTGTGGGTCCTGGCAGATGTCCAGGCAGAAATCCATCCTGGCGAGTGAAGTTGCTAAGTCACTGGCCATCATATTTGAGAGATCGTAGCAATCAGGTGAAGTTCCCGAAGACTGGAAAAGGGGAAATAGAACCCCCATTTTCAAGAAGGGGAAAATGGATGATCCGGGGAATTACAGACCAGTCAGTCTCACCTCTGAGTCTGGCAAAATCTTGGAGCAGATTCCTGGAAGGCATGCTAAGGCACATCAAAAACAACAAGGTGCTTGGTGACAGCCAGCATGGCTTCACTAGGGGAAAATCCTGCCTGACCAATTTGGTGACCTTCTATGATGGGGCTACAGAACTGATGGACAGGGGTAGAGCAGCTGACGTCATCTACCTGGACTTGTGCAAAGCATTCGACACTGTCCCACACGACATCCTTGTCTCTAAATTGGAGAGACATCAATTTGATAGGTGGACCACTCAGCAGATAAAGAACTGGCTGGATGGTTGCATGCAAAGAGCTGTGGTCAATGGCTCAGTGTCTGGCTGGAGACCAGTGACGAGTGGTGTCCCTCAGGGATCGGTGTTGGGACTGATCTTGTTCAACATCTTTGTCACCGGCATGGACAGTGGGATTGAGTGTGCCCGCAGCAAGTTTGCCAATGACACCAAGCTGTGTGGTTCGGTGGATACACTGGAGGGAAGGAATGCCATCCAGAGGGACCTTGACACGCTTGTGAGGTGGGCTGATGCCAACCTCATGAAGTTTAACCATGCCAAGTGCAAGGTCCTATACCTGGGTCAGAGCAATCCCAGGCACAGCTACAGGTTGGGCAGAGAGAAGATTGAGAGCAGCCCTGCAGAGAAGGACTTGGGGGTGGTGGTTCATGAGAAACTGAACATGAGCTGGCTTCAGTGTGCACTTGCAGCCCAGAAAGCAACCGTATCCTGGGCTGCATCAAAAGGAGCATGACCAGCAGGTTGAAGGAGGTGATCCTACCCCTCTACTCTGGTCTCGTGAGCCCTCACCTGGAGTACTGTGTGCGGTTCTGGTGTCCTCAAGTCTGTCAGCCAGACTAGATCATGTGGGTTATTGGATTGGGTCTTTTTTTAGTTGTAGAATGTAAAATGCTTTTTATTGAACATTTCAGACTGTTTCCTAGAGTGTACCTGCATTTGGTGTGCCTGTGAAAAAAAAGAGATAGCAATGAGCTCTACATATTTGGCCTTTCATGTCAGCAGAAATCATAGGAAATTATTACATTGGTGCAAATACATATTCAGAGCAAATACACACCAGAAACATAGCTGAAAATAGACATAATAAGCTACAGAAACTTTTGCAGTGAATTAAGGAAGAAAAATTCATGTTTTATCTGTTTCACAGGAAGTGATTTTGTTTTGGAGATGGGGAGATCACAATTTAAAATCCTTATGTAATCTTCTGATTCTTAAAAATGCTGCTATTGAGGTCTTAATGTAAATTGGAGCAGTCTAAAGGATGTTTGTTAGGTGTTCAACACCTGCTGAAAATTAACATTGCATAGCTCTGATTTTCCACTTCTTTATTTTCACTTCAAACAACTTTTTTATCTGGGGTTATATTATTATTGCCCTATTGTTATTGACCCAGTTAATATTTGCTGAACCTGAGAGTAAAAAGAGAAAAAATCACCTAGGCAGCAGCAGCCAAAGTCTAGCATCTGGCTATAGATAGTATGTCAAGTAAATGGGAATGGAATGTCATTCAAACACAAACAGGTGATGAACTCCATAAATGTATTTTCAGAGAAACTAATTTTTGAAAGCTGCTTTCATTTATATTCAATCGTAAACTAGAGAATGTCTTCTCAATGATTTTCATTTAAAGTTGAAGTCTTTTCTACCATGCTGATCAAAAATAATCATAGTTGAAGCTTTATCAAAAATAGAATATATAAAGATGCAAACCCCGGAAAGGTGAGGTAGAAGGTTCCTGTTCAGTTTGCGTATGTATATTCCTTGGTAAACCTATGCTCTGTGCTATATAACCATAAAATAGGCATAGATTATATATGCAGATTTACCTGTGAATCCTAATCATAAATTTTACGTGTATTTTATTTGCTTTAATTTCCTTTGCTTTTTTTTTAACTGTAATATACCTTACATTGACATTTCATTTCATTATAGAGGATTCTTTATAGGCTGCCATTGAAAGTATTATTTCTATTGTACTCTTATACTGCAACCAGAATTGTCAGCAAGTATGGACTAACAGTAAATTAATTTCCTCCCTAAAAATCTAGACTCATGGTGGCATTAAAATGGGACTAACTTAATAAGTAAGATTCAAGATTTTTCTGTCATTGCAATCTCACATCACAGGATAACAGGACCTGAACTGAATTTATTTCATGCAAATATCTGGAAGTTGTAAAGCTCAGACATTAGCAAAAAGTGAGAGGTACTTTCAGAAGATGGCACATACTGTCCTGAGTCAGGTATTTCCAGACCATCCAAACTCTCCCTTCTTGTAGCTTTGAGGAGCTAGAGAAGATGGGTCTTACACCTACAAGTTGTTTTTAATTGCCAGGATTTCTGAACATAACTTCTGTGTTTTGTTTGGGTCTTTTTTTGGTGGCAGAGAGGTGTTAATAAGCATCTGGTGGTGCATGAAAAATAAAAAGAACTGAAAGGCAAAACTGTCTTAGTAGAAATGACTTGTGAATAGGCATAATGGTATATATGTTATTATTTTACCAAATGTGCACATAGATGTTTGATTTCTGTCTTTATTGTGCAGTTAAAAGGTTAACAGATTTCTAGATACACACAAATGCTGTTCAGATGCATTAAAGGACTGGAAAAATCAAAGGTACATTTCTTGTACATGTGACTTTTCAGATGCTCCTTTTTCTACTTACATAGATCCAGACAGTTTTCCAGTTATTCTGGTTTGTATCAACAGCTAATAAATTGTACACATGTTCCTGTGAAGTTGAGTTACCCCTGGTAGAAGGCAGTTGTCAATATTTCTTCTTTCTGAAGTGGTCCCTGCACCAAGTATAAGAGAGTTTATCTCCTCTCTTTAAGTCATCTTTTACAGGCCTGGGAGTGCCTCTAATGACTGCCTAAGCATATCAGCTACTTTCCTACAAAGCTGTAGTGATATAAAATTGCTTCAGTGCATGACATAATTGTGGCCATAAATTCTGTTACTGTAAATGAGAAAACAGGCAGCTGAGAAGCAACTGAAAAATATTGTTGTGACTATATCAAGGAGAACTGCAAATACAAATCAAAATGGTCATGTCTTGGTCTCCAAGGACCATGGATGAAGACTACAATGTGAGATGCAGGGTTAGGTAGTGGAACTTGAAATGTAAAGGTTGTTATGTAGAAGCCTATAAAATATTTCAAACTGTGTGATATTTTGATTATTTCATAAGAAATACCGTAAATATAAACTTGATGTTAATAATACAAAAGTTGTACCTTATATTTATTAGTTTTAAACAATTTGACCAGTCTTTTTAGTGTCCTTATTAATGATAGAATGTTAGAAATTCAGGCTGCTGGTGTCTCACAGATAGCCTGAGGTGTTAAAAGTATTCAAAGACAGAAAAGGAAATGTGTTGACAATGTGCTCTCAATAGCTGATCTACTTTCTAGACCGCTGGGAAAGCCAAGGTATTGTTAGTGCAGGACAACCTGCAAGTTGCTGCATTCTGCAGGAGAGGAACCAAGACAGAAACCTGATCTTGTGTTACTGGTAGAACATGTGATTATAACTGAATAAAATGTATATTTTTTTAATTCTTTTGTCTTCTTCCCTTTGCCATACCAAGCTTGTCTATCCGCCTAACTTCTTGTACTTATCCTTCTTATATGTATGTTATTTTTTATATGTGGGAAAAGTCCATTATATATTGGGAACCATATATATTTACTATAATGAACCATAGGTTCATTAAAGTAAATATTTTAAATTATCTTTTCTGGAAACTTTTCAAAGGTAAATCACAGTACATACAGGCCATATATAGCTAGAGTTGAGTCCTTTACTTTGACAGTTCTAATGCTGACTGTAACAGAACATTTTACTCAGGGACTGGGTAATTTTCTGGGTCATTTGCTGAGAGGAGCGGATTGAGAGAGGACGCCTGGATCACCAGCGTGGAGCGGAGCAGAGGGATCAGCGTCCAGAAGCCTCACCTCAGAGCGACGGGAGCCAGCGAGGAGGGAGCCTCAAGTCCTTGATAGGACTTGCCCAGGAGCCGCCAGCTCAGCTCACGCGGTCAGCTGACTCACCGGGGGCGGAGCCAGGAGGCTCGGCGGCAGCTGAGAGTGGTTAAAAACCTGCCCAGGGTGCGCGGGGAACAGAGTGGGTAAACAGAGCCGGTCGAGGTAGCTTGAGCGGGCAGTGGAGTGTGCTGACCGCCTGCGCAGGAGGACTGGCCTGGAGCGAAGGAGGAGGAAGGACTGCTTGCTTGTCTGAAGAGATGTGGGTGGACTGATCAACCAGCTAGATCATGGTCACAACGTGATCGACAGCTGTTGTGAGGAGTAACGTGGGTACCCAGACTGAGCCTGCCTGCAGACATATGGCCGTGCAGGTCTCTGGCTGCAGAGAATGCCTGAGCCTGGCACTTGTACTGGAGGGAGCCAGTGACACCGCTTGTGTGCGGTGTGAGCAAGTAACTGATCTGCTCAGGCAGGTGGTGGAACTGAAGGAGGAGGTAGAAAGGCTGAGAGCCATCAGAGAATGTGAAAGGGAAATAGATTGGTGGAGCCACACCCTAAGACAAGAGCAGAGGGAAGTGGTTGAACAGGTGATGGATCCCCATCCCTCCTACCATCGAGCTGAGGGAGCGAACTTAAGGGATAGGGAGGTATGGAAGGAGGTTCCTCCTCGGAGAGGTAAGCAAAACCCCTCACAATCCCTTCCTCNCCTAAGACAAGAGCAGAGGGAAGTGGTTGAACAGGTGATGGATCCCCATCCCTCCTACCATCGAGCTGAGGGAGCGAACTTAAGGGATAGGGAGGTATGGAAGGAGGTTCCTCCTCGGAGAGGTAAGCAAAACCCCTCACAATCCCTTCCTCCCTCCCAGTTGCCCTTGAATAACAGGTACGAAGTCTTGGAAGTACAGGACCAGGTAAATGGAGATGGAGGGGTAGCTCTATCTAGTGAGTCACCTAGGGCTTGTCACTCACCCCCATGCCTTAGAACTTCCTCGACCAAGAAGAAAAGAAGAGTAAATGTGGTGGGTGGCTTCCTTCTGAGGGGAACAGAAGGGCTCATTTGTCAACCAGATCCGTCCCACAGGGAGGTCTGCTGCTTACCTGGGGGTAAGATTAGAGGTGTTAAAAGGAAACTCTCTGATCTGGTACAGCCCTCTGACTACTATCTGCTGCTGGGTTTTCAGGTTGGCAGTGATGAAATTATTACAAGGGGAGCAAGGGCAATGAAGAGAGACTTCAGAGCTCTGGGGCTGCTGGTTAGAGGGTCTGGAGCACAAGTGGTGTTTGCCTCCATACCTGTTATGAGTAAGGATGAAGGGATAAATAGGAAGAGTGTAAGGATTAGCGTATGGCTTCGTGACTGGTACCAAAGTAAGAGTTTTGGCTTTTTTGATCATAGGCTGCTATATGAGACACCTGGTTTGCTGGTGGCAGGGGGGATACAGCAGTGCCAGAGAGGGAAAAGGTTTTTGGGGTAGGAGTTAGCAGGGCTCATTGACAGGGCTTTAAACTAGATATGAAGGGGGAAGGGGAGATAACTGGGCCTATTAGGGACAAGCCCAAGAGAAACATGCTGGGGCTCGCAAGATGGAGGACTAGAGATAACTCGCAAGCTATTGTTTCGTTTGAGGGATTGGATAGTTGTTTAGACCCTGTCCCACAGGGGAAAAAGGGTATTAGGGCAAGAGTGAGTGGTTAGATTCAAAGTGGGAGGGGGCTGTAGCTGGGTTTAAGCTAGTGGTGCGTTGTTCTAGTATTAATGTAGACCAGAAGGCCTCCCGCCTCCTGAGGGTGCCATTAGCGTGCTCTGCTTGCTCTCTGAAATGCCTGTAAACCAATGCATGCAGGATGGGGAATAAACAGGAGGAGTTAGAAGTCTGTGTGCGGTCCAAAGGTTATGATCTGGTGGCAATTACAGAGACATGGTGGGACAGCTCACATTACTGGAATGTGGTCATGGATGGCTATGTCGTTTTTAGGAAAGATAGGTCAGCAAAGCAAGGTGGTGGAGTTGCTCTTTATGTGAGAGAGCAAC
>NDXB01007062.1:0-13932 GCA_002631895.1 Agapornis roseicollis
GACAAAGATGTTGAACAAGACCGATCCCAGCACCGATCCCTGAGGGATACCACTTGTCACTGGTCTCCAGCTGAGAGATGATCCTCTAAGCACCATCAATGTAGCTGCTGCACAGCCATTAGCATCAAATTGTAAGTTTAGCACATCAGTCTGCTCAAATGAGCCCTTCCCTTCCCATGCCAAATCTTAAACACAACATGTTGCCTAAGCTTGCCTAATAAGAGAGAACCAAACACCCATTCCCAGCTTTTGCATTTGTGTTAATTTTAACAGCAAGCTCCCTTTTTGGATAAGCAGATTGTATGTTTATGGGGATATATATTCTCATATATTTACAGGAAACATCATTAGAATCCTTTCTAGATGTTTTAGCTGACTGATGAACAATCACAGTGCCTACCTGGTGATGAAACCGGTCCGTGTCCCTCTCAGAAACGGCAGCCTGTAGGATGGCTATTTCTTACTTCAAAGTCCCATTGGCCAATTCACACTTCCTAAGGGCTAGAGTCAGGACTTGTGCTTTCTCCTTCCATTCAGTTTCTCCACTTTCAGTTTGTTTCAGAATAGCAATCACATGCTCCAATTCTTTCCACTTTGCCTTCCTTTCATCTTCCAGTTGCTGGGTTAGCCCTTCTGCCTTTGCAAGGAATGGTCACTCTCTTGGAGCACTCTCTTCTTCTCTGCTTCCACTTCCTCCCACTTTTGGAGGTTTTGGATTAGTTTCTTTAGGGTGTCCCCTTCATCTTTCCATTGCAAAACTGATGTGAATTGTTTTAGGAGTTCACTTTGCCTCTGAAGCTCTTGTCCTTTTCCTGTCAGAGTCTTCTCTAAATTCCTGACTCTGTCTTGCTGGGACTTTATCACTTCATCCCTCTTTGTCAGAGTCTGCTGAACATGCTGGAGATCTTCCTGAAGAGCTCTTACTTCCTTTTCTAACTCCTTTTGCTCACCATGAGCCTTGGTTTCTTGATCCCTCTCAGACAAGACTTCTTCCAGGACCTTTTCTTGCTCTCAGTGATGTCTAACTGCCTTGCTGCTCTCAGTTAGCCTAAGCTGGAGATTCTGCAAAGTCTTTAATTCCTCTTCTTGGTGCTGGAGTTTTTGCTTCAGAGCTTCATTGTCTTCATCCCTCTTCCTCACCACTTCCTCAAGCAGATTCACTTGCTTCTGGTATGATGCTAGTGCTATTTTCATGCTTTCACCCTGAAGCTGTAACATGCTCATTTGCTCTGTCTGCTTCAGGAACTCCAAACGCTTCTCCTTCAACACCCTGCTCATTGCTTCTAGATCCTGCTCTAGACTCTTGGTCTGCTTGCCTTCTAACTCTTTTTGCCCCTGAAGGTCCTGCACACACTCCTGCCAAGACATTATCTCTTCATCTTTAGCTTCTAGACAAGACTCACATGTTCTAGTTTTCGCATTATGGCTCTAGCCTGCATTGCTGCCTCCTCCTTTTGCCGCTGAAGCTCAGAGATGGCCTCCTCCAGCACCCCTATCCTTTTTGATCTTTCTTTCAGAGTCAGTTCTGTAGCTTGAAGATTTGTTTGCTCAGTTTCAAGCTTTTCCTCCTTCTCCCTGCATGCCTCACATTGCTTTCTAAGGGATAAAATTTCTTGTTCCTTTTCCTTCAGTGCCACTTCAAAATGTTGCAGAATTTTCTTCTGCTGTTCAGAGTCTTGTTCCTGGTTTTGGAAGGTCTCTATCACTTCCTTCTGAGATTCAATCATGAAATCCTTATCTTTCAGTATTGCCTTGGTGTATTCTAAGTCTCTGTGCAAGACATTCATCTTTTCTTCTGTTTGACTATAGATTATTCAAGAAGCTTTATAGGTGGTGGCATCTGAATAATTGTTATTTGATCATGCTAAATGCTAGATATGATCAAGTCTTGATATCAACATGATGATAGACCTGCATTATTGTTCAGTGCATTGTAATTTAAGTTACATGATTTCACCTAGCCATTGTCTAAATACTTTTGAAAAAGAATTATTGACAGAAAGCTAAATATTCTCAAATGCCACAAATTTATCCAAAGTATATGCATACAGTTTACATTTGATTTCACAGCCAATTGCAAGTTGGCTTCAAATCAACAATGTGACTCTTTTTCTATCTGTGTTTGCACAAGCCATATGAACTAGTGACTAAAGGAGGCACGAAAGTATTAATGACATTTTACAAGTCCCCAGTGGGAATTTGTATCAAACGCTGTTACCACTTTGATGTTCCCCTTTCATGAAGGAGCTTGAGATGATGCCCTCAACCAAGCAGAGTCAGATTCTGTGGCCTTGGAAATACCTTTCCAGTCCTGTTGTCCTGTGTGCCAGCTGTCATATGAAAACGAGCTGAACTGACTTATATTTTGCAACAATTCAAATAATTCCAAAAGCACCACCTCACTTTAAAGCATACAGTAGTCCAGAGTTAGCTGCAACCATAGGACATCTCATTTAGGATAAAATTACTGACTGGATGCAGGCAAGGACACAGCTGGGTTTCTGGACATTGGCACACTAGCTTTTGAAAATGTATTTCAGTTGTGTCTCAGTGAGACAATTTCTCAGCTCCACTGAACCATGGGGAGTTTTGCCACTAGTTTTAGTGGCGTGAGAGCATTACCTCTAGAATTACTTGAAATCAGTATAATTATCCATACTTGCAATGATATAGCAGAGATCAGAATCTGGCCATTGTTTTCTTTCTTGGCAAACTAACAAATTTAGAAGCAGATTCTTACATTCTTCTAAAAGTTTGTGAAATTCCCATCTTCAGGTGTATTCAGCACCACCCACAGCTCTGTTCAGCATCCCAGCTCTCCCAAAGATGATTTCACCTCCAAGCCTGCTGCCCCAGATCCTCCCCTGAAAGGTCTACTCCCATCCAGGACTGAGTCCATGTAGTGACCCAGGGTGGAGCAAGTTGCTTTGTGCTGGCTTGTCCATGGTAACCCTCCACCTCTGCATATCAAAGGCATCTGCTTCCATCAGTGTGCTGAGAGAGGAAGCAGCTTTTGCAAAGCAGATAATGAGAGGCAGCTTGCCAAGAGGGATGCGAGGCATGGGAGATGAAGGCACATAAGGGCCCCAGAAGCATAGGACTCAAAGTAACCAGGTGAAGTTAATGTGCCTGTGACTGGCCTTGCTTTTTAATTTCGAGGGCTCTTTGAGGGGGATAGGGAGTGTTTGTAGCATATAAGCCTAAGCATCTCACCCATAGTCCATGGTAGAGTGCCATCTTGGTCATATAAGCAATGGTTCCTCCAGTACACCTATGGTTGGCTATTGTGTCCTGCCTTCCCTCCTTGGTGACTGCAGGAGAGCCTGCCTGCCTTGTTTCATCACCTGCAGTGTGTACTTCAGGTTGCATTGTGCACATACCCACGCACACGCACACATCCCTTCTCCCCTTTCACCTCCTCCCATCAGGTGCAAATGTATCCATGAGTCACTATGGGAAGTGCACTGGATGATCTCAGAGCCGCAGCACCAAACAAAAAGCATCACAAAGTAACCTCGTGTGAGGGCTGGGGACCAAGCCAGCTAAAGCCTAACTGGTCAGATATTCATGTCTAGGGATTTATTCATTTTCACTGTGTTTTCCAAGCAACAGTAGTTCTGTTCTGTATGTCTGACAGACATTCAAATTTTGAAGTGGTACATAGGAATTTACATCTGTGATGCTATATGATGTGTCTGAGTGAACAAAATGCAAATAACTGAATTGTCCTAAGAGAGATGGAGAAGTTATTTACAGTTTAAAGGTTGCTTTTAACCTACAGATGCATCTGGCATAGATTGGAATAGAGAAGTGTAATATGATCACAGAGCAGGAGCAGGAACTTCTGCTATTGGTGCTGTTTGTGCACCATTAAAAGGGACAGAGAAACTCAGTCATTAAGGAAAAATTGAATTGTCCTAAATACCAACAATATTTCAGTGTCCATGCATGGGTGCATACAGATGTATTTAAGCTGGCAGTAGCAGATACTCCATTTGCAAGGAATAGTCCTACTGGGCCTCACACACCAGTGAATTTTATGTAAGAAACTAGATCCATCTTACACCATTGCAAATGTGCGGCAAGTCTCACTGTACTTTGGCTTCATAGCTCTGTGGTCAGGATTTTCTTTAGTGCTTTCTGAGGCAGAAAAAGCATTTCTTTCCATTTGTATACATCTAAAAGTAATGTTAGAAATAATTTTTAATAATATCAGTACTACCCTGCATAGGAGCAGAGCTCTCATGATGCAGTTGAGGGCAGTAAATCCTATTTTCTACTGAGATGAACAGGTTTTGCAGGCTGAGCGTGCCTGAAGGCACTGTACTCTACACACCCAATTTTTTTACAAAGCACAGCAAGACAGGTTCATGTCTGGTGTAATCCCTCTGCCTCCAGAAAATTTCCATCATGGCAAATTGGTGTTAGAAGAAAGCAGTGTGCTGCAGCTTTTCACTCGGGGCCAGTTTTTCTTCTACTTCCCCTACTCCACATCTCCTTCCTGATCTTCCTTTTATTCAGATCAGCAGGACACTACAAGGCCAACTTTGAGCAGTCCAAGCAAGAAAGATAACACAAATCTTCCTTCAGTGGAAAAAATCAGAGATGGGCAGGACATCATGATACAGACCTTACTAACAGGCCCTGTATGGAAGTGGTTTTGGCTGGAATCTCACCAAACAGTCCTTTTCCTTGTGGCTTGGAGCTTCCACACTTTTCCATTCATGCAGGCGATCTCTTGTGCATCCCAGGGTGGTTTGAGCCAGATCAGGAGCCTCACACTACTTTAATGTGGCTGCCTCAGGTTTGGATTCAGTTTGGGATTTGGAGCCTTAGCTGGGAGTTCATCCACATGAAAACATAGCTGAGTTTGCTGCTGATTCCCTGTGTCACAGCAACCCTCATTCATGGCTGTGCATCCACCTAGCTTCTGCTACACCCAGGCGAACCATGCCTCACCACAGGAAACAAGCTGATCCAGTTAAAATTCCCCTCTCTCCCTGTCAACATGCAGAAATGAAGACAGAAACTGCTGCCTCCGCGTTGCTCAACGTGCCGGGTGTTTGAAAGAGCTTTTAGTTGAACATGGAGCCAAAGTGTCTGTCTCCACCCATTCTCCTTTCGCCAAAGAGACAAGAAGAAATAAAATACGCATATATAGCCCCCGTCATTGTTCTCTGATTTCAGTGGGTTGCTGGATGTGCGTGCGTGAGTCTAGCAGTTTCTGCTATAAAACACCTCCCTGTTTTGGAGGGGAAGAAGCTCTCTTCTGTGTGCACAACTGACTCAGACTTGTTTGTCCTGCAGGAAGAGTTGGAGGATTAACTTTGAATACTTTGATATTCAGCGATGAAAAAGCACATGATGACATGGGGATTTGGGGAGGCTCAGTGTGTCCTTCTTTCTCACTTTTTGTGCATCTAGAAGCTGGGTGTGATTGACAGCTTGCAACTTCAGTCCTGGAAATAGTCTCTTGAGGCTTAATCCAAAAAGCAACAAACAGAGGCATCATGAAGCCTGGTCCTGCTCTGTTGAAAACTCAAGCAGCTGGCTGCAGGCATGAAATTCACAGGGCAGAGTTAAACTGTAATGATCAAACTCACAACTGTGAAAGGCTTCTGTGTGGTCAGCTGGAGCTGCCAGAGACAGAGGCACATGTAAAGCAGCATCGTTCTCACAAGGCAGCCAAAAGGGGCATCTCTCAGATGGTAGCTCACCCTCCTGTATCAGCGCTGATTTAGAAATAGCACAGAGTGACTTGGATGGTATACACACGGCTCTTTCTGATGACAAGAAAGGAGGAGGAAATGCTGATAGCACCAGCATAGCATTCATTCAGGAAGATAAAGACCTAAGCACCAGAGCTTGCTCAACCTGAGAAGATTCAGATTCACAGTTCTAACATGGTATAAGCTCTCCAGGGCATCTAAAGCTCTCAGGAGAGTATGACCTGAACCCTAGTTAAGCTCTGCAATAGGCTGCATAGTGTGCTAGCTTGGATGTTATCCCTAACTTCCAGTTAACCCATAAATACTGAGGCATGCTTTCTGCCCTCATTCAGAAATTATGGATCAAAGCTGTGGTTCTCAGACTGTCCAGCATCAAATCAAATCTCTTCAGGAGGGATGATGAGAGATGGGGCTGGAATGGAGCGAAGGGTACAATAGCATAGGGTCCATTTCTGTCCCTCTAGAAGCTGATAAAAACATCAGTCTGTAAATGGTCTTCACATTGGCATTTCTGATACAAATAAGTTGCAATAATTACAGATAAAGTAATAAAGCATTCCATCTTAGAACCAGAGAAAGAAACAAATCTGAAAGACAGTTACCTGTTGCTCTGCAAGACAAGTCTGGTTGCTACGGAATTTCTTCTTTAAACCTTGCAGTAGGATATCCACACCTTCAAACACGGATGGCATGTGAAAGCATTGCGTCTGTAGCAGAGCAGAGGTACATACAATTCTCTCTTTGAGAGTCTCAGAAGAAAAATACTATATACAAATCATAGAACTGTGACTTTTACCAATTATTTATCATTTTTGTTCCCCCAGTAATTCCCTCATCTTGACTTTGAAAGTCAAGGAGTATCTAATACTCCATCCTTAGGAAGAGCTTTCTGTTCTTCAAGACACTTAGAGGAATGTAATGTTTCTCCAGTGCCAAACTCATGGAAAGTACAACACTGATCCTACCTCAAAATGAGTTTCGCTTCAAAGAAGCAATCAGTATAATGCCCAAAAAAAATAGGAAATGCTGACTTTTTTTGTACATTACTTACATTAGACCCAGTTAAGAGGTTAATGGCATTATTACCTATGATGAGGCGGGTATGCTGCAGCACCTTACATCTCTTGAGTAGACTGGGGTTTGTATCCATCTGTAAGCTCCCCAGAGCTGAGACATGAGGACTGAGTGTCACAAGCCTAAGGCTGCACTGCTGTTCTACAGAGGTCTGGTGACACATGAAGATTTATAAGGGCAACAGGAAACCAGACTGACGTTAGCTAAACTTTGGTGACACCAGCTGATGGTTTACCTGCCTAATTTTAGAATGTGAAACATTTTCAGTGAGGTGGTATTGATAGAAAACTGTGGTGTTATTTTAAACTCTGGTTGGAGTTGCGTCATTTCCATGGAGTCAATGTAACATCAATAGCTCGCAGCTCATCTGGATCTGAGCACGGTGATATTTAGAAGTTTGTCCTGCTGAGGGCTGTCTTTCCCCTGAGGAATGCTGTGTGTTCACCTTCAAAATATAAATGTTATTGGGAAAGTGAAGGAATGACATCTGATTTAAGAAATTACAGACTAATTAGAGTGGGCAGTATTCTCTCATCAGGACTCTGCTGGATGAAAAATGCAGGTTTGTCAACACTGAAACTTTCCAAGACTGTCCCATTTCACCAACTTATTTTCACACACTAAACTGAGGAGAAAGTCCCTGAAAATTAATATCTTTTCTTTTAACATCTTCAAAATCAAGGATTCAGTGTTTCTTTACAAAAATCTTTTTGTTTTGAGATGCCGTTCAACTTTCTTTGAAATAAAATTGAAAACATCTAACATTTTTTCAAATCTCCATTTCAAAATAAAACAGTTCATTTGGGGATCAAACAGAATATTTCATTTAAGTGGTCAGAAAAGCTTTTTATTCTCTGGAGCTGCTGATGAATCAGAAAAATTCCTTCTTTCTTCAACTCTGATATATGCTGTGTTGAAGCTGCTTTGATATTTGATATTTATTACCTTAATCTTATTTGTGCCTTAGCATTACTGACTATAATGGCTCCATCCTTGCCTGATGTTAGAAGTTTAAATGCTGTGGGCCTGAACAACGCTGGGATGGAAGCCCACTTAGGGATCACAAATGCTGTTGACATAAACTAAGCAATTATAATGGGACTGCTGACTTGGTAGATGAAAAATAAATAATCACCTTGGTCACAAAACATGGGCATAAGTAGAGGATATAATAAGACTGAATCTTAATTAGAGGAGAATCTGAATGTAAGAGAAAAATCAACTCAAAAGAAATTGAGAGATCCTACAGCATTCAGATTAACTTTGAACCTGTTTGAAGTTACATCTGAGAGCTGATGAACAATGTGTCATGTTTTCAATGACTAATAGAAGTAGTCTTGAGCCAAAACTGATCTGAATTTAGCTATTTGCTTTTAGAAAATAACATGTTAGTGCTTTGAATACTCTGACCTGTGACTACAGGAAAGCTGCCCATTGTCTGTGTTTTATGAGTACATCTCTTTTTTTAATGCAAACACTGGGGAATGTTAGTCTTCACGTGGCTAGTTTTCAATGCATTAAGAAAAATATCTTTTTCTGGAAAAACAAAGGAACCTTTTGCCACCAGAAACCCAAAATTATCACATTAGGACCACCCTGGCTGGCTTCTCTGAGGAGTTCTAACTTCAAGTAAGTAGTATGGATACAGAAAGTTATGTTTAAACTGAGAAGACTGTATAGGTTTGTGCTGGAGATTTTTTCTGCTTGGCTTTAATATAGCAGTCATTATCAGGGTAACTGAGTGTCATACAGACTGTTACTGTTTGGGAAAGTATTATCTTCCATTTGCAGAAAGAAAGATCAGTTTGACTTGAGGAAAGAGCAACTTCCCAAAGTCTAAATGTTAGGAAGGAGACCAAGGTCTTTGGATTCCCATTGTGCTGTGACAGCCACAAGCTTGTTCTTCCTGGCAAGGTCCATTGGAGGCATTGGAGCTGGAAATCTGCCTTTTTCTTGTGACTTTTGTCTGTGGGCAGAGCAATGCACAAGAGTGATTAGCCATGAAATTCCTGTGTAGTTCTAGGTTTGGATCCTGAAGCTGCCCTCACTAAGATTCACAATTTGGATTCAAGTGTTTATTTCAGGGCTATTTATACTTAGACAATGAAAACTGAGCATGTACCAGCTGAGCCTTTGAACTGTATCCTTCTTCTTAGTGGGATAGTAATCTTTCCATGGTAAATACGTTAGATACTGTAATCAGTATTAGAATTGGTTCAGCCAATTCCACATGGAAAATACCTTATGCTGAGACACTGAGAATTGCAATGCCTAACTTCAGCAGGACACATTTCTGGAAAGGGGCTTTAATTCTAGCTACAAGGAGAGCATGAGCCTGTGTTTCAAGTGGTACAAATGATGGGGTCAGGTCCTCAAGCCAAAATTTCAGAGTCAGATATCTACAAGCTAATTCATACAGGCAGCTAAACAAATGGTCTCAGAGCAAACGTCCACAAGGGACACAGACGATACGAAAGAAGGACAATTTTTCCACAGATTTTACTCCTACTTTGTGTTTAGTTTCACTACTCAGATGGTCATAGCAACCTCCACTCCATCTCCTTGTCAGGAGCAAGTTTGTGTTCCAAAGTTCTGCCAAAATGCTTTGGTGTGCCATGGGAGGCTAACAAGAGTCTCAGCTACTTCTGGAGAAAGGGCTGTCTTTCAGATGCATCGTCATCCCACGTCTCCACAGTGCGGTGTCTGAGCATGGACATACCCCACATTGTTCGGTCCATGCATGAGCTTTTAGCACTGCTACAGGATGTGCACTCAGGTGTGGGCTACAGAACAACCAAACACGTCAAAAGAGCTGGTGAGTCGACTAAGTCACCCTCTGCCAATGCAGAGGTTTTCCCTGATACATCCCCATAGTGCAGGCAGCTCTGGTCAGACACTATGGGCAAATGAAAGGAGTCAGATGAAAGATGCCTGATTTGGAAATCTTGTTGAATTTTTGACATATCCATTGCTGTGAACACTGCCTGTTTCAAGTTATCTGGTAAATACTTCTGTCACCATGACTAATGGAGCTGCATTCAGAGGTAGGTGGCTATGCCCTGCCCCTCCAGCTTCCTTGCAGGCAAACAGCAATGGCTTTCCTTCGTGAAGCTCTTTGAAACTTCACATTCAAAAGCTGCTGTTTTTCTTACACTGCAGTTTATACAGTGGTCATCTGGAAACGGTCTAAAGCTTTACTTGTGCCCAAAAAAATAACCCAGTCTTTATTTTAAAATGTGTCTTTTGATCAAGAAGGCAACCACTACTATTAGCAGAAAAGCGATTTAGTTAGATGGCAGCTGTTTGAAAACAAAGTTCTGCTCTGAGTTTATCCTGGACAAAACCAGACCATACAAATAGGAATCTGTACACCTGGCACAGCTTTCCCATTACAGCCTCCAAAGTCTTTAGAGGATACAGCTACTAGTCCCTTTTACAAATCTAAACATTGAGATAAAAAGGGACTTGTCCAAGCTGAAAATGAACTGCAACTCTTCTGTAAGCCAGACCACTGGGTCATCTGCTGTCCTTCTCTGACTCACCTTCAGGAGGAGCGAAGGTCAGGAAACAGTAGTTTTTCATGTCATGTCCAAGAGTTAAGTTGTGCTCATGCTGATCTATGGACAGTAAGGCTCATTCATGTCCATGTGGAGTCACTGCCTATCTTCTCCAGGGCTGCATGGCCCATGGTCCGTTCAGAACAGCCTGCTTGCACTGTGCTTTCGTTACACAATTTTTAATTCAATTAAAAAAAAAAAATCTGCCTCCCTTTTCTTTTTCCTCTTGGATTTTGCATCGATTATTGAGGCCCTTTGGTTTGCCTCTGAGGAGGGGAAACTCAATGACTGATAATTACCTTGCATGCCATTTAGTGAAACTGAAGGAGCACAGTAACATCCATAATCTAACTCTTTTAGCTTGTTAAGCCCTAGTTCTGCGTATTTCCTACTGTTAATATTCAGACATAAATGGAAAAAGGTTAAAAAGATTCAGTGAATTTGTAACAAATGTGCCCTTTGTGTATATGAATTCTGAGTTGTCTCTACTGGACACAGTGCATTGTTTAATATTGCTATGAATACCAAAATTACCTCTTTGTTAGCAAGACTCATTGCTGTTATAACTGTAGCCCAGTGGAAAGGGCATTGACTTAGGTGCTAAAGGACTTAGTTTCTCACCACATCACTGCTACTGTCCTGCCATTTGTTCTAGGAAAAAATCCTGCATCTATTTATACCTCTGTTTCCTTTCCATCTGGTGCTGTCTTGTGTGTCTAGAGGTGAAGCTCTTTAGGACAGAGAACTCCTTATATACTCAGTGTCACATGCAAAGGAGCCTGATCGCACTTGATTTCTTAATGAAGTAGCAACAAATGCCAAGCCATTAAATGTTACATGAAAAGAAGTTCAATCTAAAATTGATGAACATACTCAAAACTGAACATACTCTGTACAAAGTTTAAATGAGCTTTATCAAACAATTTTACCAGTCTTAGGTCATCAGGTGCAGGAGATGGCACATTCAGGAGCAGCTTCTTTTGCATTTTAAATACAGAGGTCTTTAATAAGGAAGCATTGAACAAAAGCCATGACAGCTGATCCTATGCCTTTTCAGTTTTACCTTCCTTCCAGTTGTCCTGTTTTCATCCTGTTGCTTTCCATGCACAGCAGAATTTTGTAGTGAAAATGAAGAGCTCAAAGGGGGATGTTATCCATGGGGGAAGATTGAGAGGTGATCAGGGGTTACCTGCAGTGAAGGTATGTGAGGTCTGCAGCTGTATTGAGGGACAGAGCAATCAACAAGAAAAGAAAAAAAAGGGCAGTGGAGAAGGGAGGTAGCACTTTATTTATTAAGCGCCATCAATGTTTAAGGCATAAGGCAGGAAATCCTGAACCAAGCACTTCATAGTTTAAGTGTTAAGTTGTTCCTTTAAGTGTAAAAATCCCACACTGAGGCCAAGAAACCACTTCCTGAGATTTCTCAGAATGTTTTCCAGAGACGCTGCTTTTCTCCCACCACTGTGGTGAAAGGGAGGGTGTCTCCATAATGCTCATCACCCTCAGAGGTTGATGTCACACACAGAGATATCCTCTGCTCCTTCCATGGATTAAACATTGTGACTTTTTCTTGTTTGAGGTGTTTTCATGTTTATGTGCCTGTAGCTGGTGAAGTTTACTCACTTCTGGCTGCATTTCAAGTATCTATGGCAAATTACAACATGTACCTTGGCTAACACAGGGAAATGACCTTCAGATCATTTGAACCTTTCATGAACCATCCTAGCATGCCTGGATACCTAAGGGCTTCTCCGAAGTGCAACAACTTATGTGGTGGGACAAAAGCATAAAAAAACCTTTCTCCTGCCCTAAGGCAAATCCATCTTACACAGGTATGGCTTTACTGCACAGGACCTTCACACCACAGGCAAGCTTCTCTGAGGATGTAGGGTGATAATGTGACATGTAAAACCCTCTGAAGGATTCACAATGTCATTCTCGAGTGTGGAACCCATGTAAAGCACAAAAACCTTAGTCTCTCCCTTTCTCCCTAATCAGCACCTTTGCATGCTCTTTGGTATTCTGCCTGTGTTGGTAATGAAAAACTGGCTTTTGTCATTATGTAAAAGCACTATCATGTGTTGGAAACAGGGAGAAAGAAAACCACGTAAGCTGAGAAAGCTGCAGAAAGGTAGTGAGCCCTCCAGACGGAGCTCTTGGAAGCCTGTTTTCCTACCACAGAAAGCAGATAAAAATCTAGCTGAGGACAATCATATTTAGCCTAATATGACCCTTACATTTAAAGTAAGATTCAGAAAGAAACATGTGGCCTTGCAAGCACAGAAATGTAACAAGTCATCCATCCTAGAAAGGGCTGCTCAGGTAAGATGATGCTGATTGGAAGAGTTCATTCTCTGTACCTATATTTTTCATACTAGGAAACATTAAATTTTCTGTTGCCATTTCAGAAAATACCAAGGTTGTAATATCTACCATGCCAGAGTATGAAACAAAAAGAAAATAAGAATTCAATTCTGGTTTACAGCTGTTGTCCCAATAGTTGTATATGCACCAATAAAGTATTACAATGGTCCAGAGAGACTTGTTTGCCAAGCCACAAGCACATCATGCTCCAGAAATAAACAAGGTCCAAGAGCAGAAAAGCCAGTCCTGTTGGAACTATGTTAAAAAAGCCTCCTTGGTTTGGTTTGAAATCAAGTGCGCTATTGCCAATCTTGCCATACAGTAGAACGCTAGTCTATCACCTCCAAACCATGAAATTAAATATATATGCACTAGGTATTTTTATTTGCCTTCTACAAGTCCCAGAGGCTCAAATGTGCAATCTTCTCCCTGCCATCACGAGGGCCTAGCACATTTCTTTTTAAACAAAAGCTGAGATTAGCATGCAATTAAGTGGCTCTAGGCACTGAGCCTTAAAAAAATACCCCTTAAAGGATCCTTTCCAAACCATGGAAGCTGGTAATGCCACAGTGACAGAAGAAAAGTGAGGCGAGGAGGTCACTGCAAAGGCTAAGGTGAGAGTGGCTGAGCAGGGCTGGTGACAGTCCCATGGCAAGAGGAGTTTGCCCCAGGAGCCTGGGAAAGAGAGTGGCAAATACAAAAACCTCCAGCCTTGGTGCTTGGCTGCAGCTCTGCTGTGCTTGATCTGCAATTCCTCTGCGAAATCCCACTGAGATTTTTTGGCTGGGGCTTTGGAACAACTGGAGAGGAAACTTCATCGAGCCCTGTTTGGAGAGCACTTTATAAGTTTATGCTATGCTGACTGAACACTTCTGCAGTGCAAACACCAGCCGTTAGACTTCTAGTTCATGTGCTGTGCAGCAGTCAAGGTTTGCTGCCCGTAAAAGACAGTCCCGTGAGCTGGGGCTCACTGCGGCTCTTCTGGGTACGAGCTTCTGCAGATCTTATTCTCTCGCTCTACAGCTGCAAGTTGTGGTAGTTCCCTGATGGGTAGATGGAATCTGTTGTTTCCTCTCAAGAGAGTTACTAATCTTTTCAGCTACATAAATATGCTTCTATTATTGTCTGAGTAAATTGCCTTAGAAAACTGTTTCTTTAGGTAAAAAAAAAAAAAAAAAAAAAAAAAAAACAAAACCCAAAAAAAAAAA
>NDXB01007062.1:14000-37294 GCA_002631895.1 Agapornis roseicollis
AAAAAAAAAAAAAAAAAAAAAAAAAAAGCTGAAATTTCTTTAAAGGAAAATGTCAGTATATTTTTCATAATTATTCCAGTACTTTTTTCTCCCCTTGTTTATGGTAAAATCTTGATAGGTAGAAACTAGCATATAAATTTATATTACCATCCCTTCTTAAGAATCTGAGCTTACCCAATCCCAAAGTGAGATTTGTACATCTCAGTTTCCCTTACTCCTCAGCAAATCTCACCTAGATTTCTTCCCAAATTATTGGCTATCAACATGTGTTTGTTATTACAACATTTCTCTTGGATGGGGAAGAGCCCTGAAAACAAAAAGATTATAAAAGCCCACTGTCAATATGGCTCTTCAGTGATCACATACAGCCCTTCCCAGAAAGATTTCAGTTCAGCAAGACATTTAGTCAGATGCTTAATTCTCCATCCAGCAGTCTGCACTTGCTCTGCCCCCTCCAGCATTAAAGTGAAGGGTTTGCTCTGGGAGCTGGAGAAGTGAGGCAGTGTTTAACAGATCCAGATACCAAGTGGTCTGAATACCCTAAAAATAAGGGAAGAAGCCAGAAAAGGGATCTGCTCTATTTTATACACAGCATTAGGTATTGCTGGTACTCATAACTCTTTCAATACTTGAAACCACACAGCCTTTTGAATCATTTGTTTTGTAAAAAGAAAAGAAACTATGCAATAGGAACTGTATAAATGTAATTTCCAAACAAATATGCACTGTGATTTCACCAGGAGGTCTGTAAATGGAATACAGGCAAGTCCATAGCAGATCTATTGAGATGTCTATGGATGTCTGTTGAATCTGCCTTTATATCATAATAAAAGATACGGTCAGAAAGGAACCGTTGCCCAGGAGGAGTGCACTGAAGAAACTGTAGGCTAATCTATACCTTATTCATATTATTAATTTTAGTATCTGGATTTAGCACCTTAAGAGCATTGCATGAATACTGCAAACAGATGCAGTTTGGCTCTATTCTCAATAGGTACATTTATTTTTTATTGGAAGGCTAATAACAGCCCAACGTGGAAAAGTCCTACCTCTAGCTGCTGTTGTTGAAACTGTAATAGTGGAAGAGACTTCAATAATTTTTGAGTTTGGTCCTGATATTACCTGCCCAAATAGCAGTTTTACATACCAAATCCCACTTACATCTGCAGGGCAGGAACTTGCATGCAATTCCTAAGAAACTCATATACTTCCTGAATTGCAGCTGGATGTGAACATTTTGATGTGTCTGTGGGCCTGTTGATGCTGTGGCCCTGATGATTTTGTCACAAGTCTTGGGACAGTTTGCCCCATTGAAATCCCATCTCCTGGCAGAGTATCAGTTTTCTTTTGTTTTCTGAAGCCTCAAATCGTCTTGGTTATTGAGCAAAGCTGAGCCATAGAATCTCCTAGAGGCTTAAAAATCAGAAATCTGATAAAATAAACAATCTGTTTCCTGGACCTAAAACTCTCCCGATCATTATTCCTGGGACTGTGTGATACCAATTGAGGAGTTCCCCACACCATCCGGGCACATCTCCCCTGACTTCCAGTGGGAGCAGGTCTGGCCTGATGTCAGTGATTTATTCATCATGCTTCAGCTGCCAGCATTAGCAAGAGGCAAGGGGAAAGAAGCAGGTGTTGTGTTTTAACAGGGAGGACTGTGCCTATTTACTTTCTAATCTAATGCTTTTACTCTCTAGTTTTAAATTTCACCTAAAACTGTTGAAAAGCCCATTAGTGAATAACAGAGGGAGCAGCAGCACGTAGGCAGGCAGCAGCTGATATTGCAGTGGCAGCTTCTGGATAGAGGCTACTGTGCAGAGCCCTGCTTTGCTGCAGCTACAGGAACTTGCCGACTTCTGAGCTGTAGAGTAAAGAAACCACTACTGCCCTGCTGAACTAATAAAAGGAAAATGCCAAAAAATAAAGTCCATGTTTGCATTCCACAGTCAGTGTTTTGTTGTGGTAAAAGGCGTCTGGGAGTGTCTGAGCCTCAGCAGCCCTGTGCACACTTGCATGGGCACACCAGCTTTCTCCTCAGCTTTGCTGGGTACCCCCAGTGTGGCTGGAGGAGCCTGACATCATTTCATTGCAAACTCTGCACTGCAGTGCTCCATCATGCCTGGAGTGAGGCTGCTGACCCACCATGGCTGAGGGAGCTTTCAACCCTTCAGAAACATGGGATTTGCAGGGGGACACTGCAAACAGACATTAGCACAGAGATGTTGCAGGGGCATTGAGATCCTCTCATGCTCCTTCTGTACAGGCTCAGTACTTTCTGGGTGTTCCCTCCCACTCTCAAAAAGAAAAGAAAACTTCTGCATGATCAAGAGGATTCTTCCTCCTTGGCCAATTATTAAGCCTTTTCAGGCAGGGTTTAAGACAGTGAAGTTTCTCCAAGGTGCACAGAGCCCTCGAGAGGAGGGGGCCCTGCTCTCCTCCACGGGAGGGGGCAGGACCAGCAAAAGCATCACAAGATTGAGCCCTCCTGACTTTCTTCCAGCATAAATACTTGCAGAGAAACCTGGAATTATACATAAGTAAGGTTGCCTTTTGATATTACCACCTAATTTCCACTTCTGGCAAAGAGATTTTTGCCCAGGCTAATTTGGAGATGTTTCCCTTCACCACATTGGCACCACTGTGTCATTTCTGATAGAAGTCTCATTCATGGGGATAGCTGGGGCAAGCCGCTCACCTCTCATTCCTGCAAACAGGGCTGTTTGTTGAGCCTCTTTGAAAGACTGCACGAACAGATAAACATGCTACACATGAAGTACATTAGGTGAAGGTGAAATACAGATGATTATATTTAAGGGCTTACAATAGTCGTTAAGAGCTTCTAACCACAGGCCCTGGCAGGGCTGGTCCTCAGCTTGCAGTACATGTCTTGGCTACATCCTCAACCGACTTTCTGTTTCTCCCCCTTGAAATAGGGCCAATCTTGTCAGTCTGGTGGCAATGAAAAAAAAAATAAAGAAAAGGAAAAAAAGAAGAAAAAAATCAACTCTGTTAATAGGATTATAAGATTTGGGGAATATAATGTTGTTGCAGATCATTTATTTTGAAAGCTGATTTCATTTTAGTGCAAACAAGCTCAGCCCTGTACACTGGGGGTTTGCAGCCATTATGCCAAACACAATCATTGCTGGTTTGAAAGATGTGATTGCTTTTTAATGTGGAAATTTCACAAGGTTACAAAAGAGGAAAAAATTAAACTCCTTTCTTATAACAAAGTCACTCTGGGATATGTGCTACAATGCCCTGACAATGTCCAGATACTCTGACCACATTACACATCAGAAAGGTGGATGAGTGTGGTTTACACCATTTCGCAATTGGGGTTTTTTTCATGCAGCTGAAAAAGCCGGAGAGTCTTGAGCAAAAATGAAAACAGTGCTTTGTCAAATGCATTTGGAATTGTGCAAACACAGCCCAGGGGTCAAGGAAGTAGAGAGTGGATGAAGAAAGAGTCCAGAGGGATAAATGAGGGAATAACGTGATCTTCCCCTCAGTGCCTGATAGCTCTGGACCCACCATGGCAGCCCACTTGGCATATTGAAAACTCAATTCCTCCTCAGTGCAGCAGACAATCTTTGTATTTGTTAGACATCAGAATAAAAAAAAATAATCAGCATCCCCAGCCTTTTCAATAGCAGCCTCCCAAAGGGCTTGAATATATTCTAGAAATAATGGCTAAGCCCCATTTTCCTGGGTGTTAGAGGATGTTCTGTCACCATCTCAGAAGAACCACTGTTGTGACAAAAGCCTCATGGCACAGCCTGGGCAGGGCTGAGCAGGGAAACAGGCACTAACAGGAAGGTCCCAGTCAGAGGAATTCATAGGGAGGGACCAAAAGGAATGAATTTTTCCAATGTGCTCTTAAAAGGGTGATGAAGGGGATAACAAGGCTGCCCCTTTCTGAGGTTGGGGAGGCAGTACGAATTAGCAGGCTCTCTTCTCCTTTGTAGTGAAGACACTGCTTTTGATCTACAGCATAGGGAGAGCTCTCCCCAGAGGCAGGGGTGAGGGAGGGAGAAGATCTGGGGGGAGACACAAAGGATGGAGCTGAAGCACTGCCTTGTAGCCAGGGATTGAAATTTCATGTGCGCCGTGGAACCTCTTTCTTTTCAAAGCAATTTGCTATCATTATATTGCCCGTGCATTTCCAATACATGTCAGCCTGTTCTCTTTTAACTTGGCGGGAGGGGAAGGTGCTTTTATTTCAGGGCTCTTTGCAGAAGCTCACCAGACATCGCTATTATTACATCTGCTGGGCACAGCATAGAATGATGCATGTTCATTAAAGGAATGGGGTTAGAATAAAGCAAAGTTGTTCAGTCCCTGTTAGAGAATGCTTGAATGGGCTAAGAGGTTTTCATATACAGAAATATTCCAAATTTTTAAAGTAGGATGGTTTCTAACCCTGTAACTTCAGCTCAGCTTCTGGCTGGCATTACCAAAATCATTTAGCTTTGTTTGCCTGGATCCAGTCAGTAATGAAAATCAGGAAACTGCTAGAATAGCATTTATTAAGGATTTCATGAAGTTGTAAATTGCAAGGCTCCCGTTAACAGTTTCTGTTAGTCTTCCTTTTTCACTTTAGCTCTCATGCTTCTCTAACTGTTGGGGGACAGTGTGTGGTTATATATCTGCATGTATATAGGAGGAGAGGTAGGGCAAGGTTTGAAACAAAAACTCAGGTTCACTTCTACATCCAGCTTGCTCTCACTCACGTGCCAAGGGATGGAGCTGATGTTAGTTCCATGTGGCACCGTGCCTGGGCTGATGCACTCTGGAGCTTAACACCAATAGGCAGCATGCAGAGGTTAATTTAGTCTCTGTTTCTGCCTTTCCAGCTATTTGTGCAAGGAAAACTACACAGAACAAAACAATATAATTTTGGTTCCCTCATCTATTTTACCCTGGTGCTGCTTCAACCCTAAACTGCCTGAGAATGACCAAGCCCTTCCTTCAAACTTCTTTCCTTTCTGTTCTTGCATGGGAAGTTGGTAGCTGGAAGGGCCTTTCTGGTGGGAGAACAGCCAAAACCAGCCACCTCCAGCTGCTCAGCTTTAGAGTCAGGATTCCTAATGGTACAGAGAGGCTCTGCAAACTCTTTGATTTCTTCTGCAGAACTGTGAAGATGACATCAGTCACCTCCTCCAAAGATGGCAATGACTACAGGAGAATAGGGCAGAATTCCCATCCACTTAGACCCATAGCCAGTGAGCACCAGAAAACTGGGACTTTAAAGTGCAAATATTTGAAATAATCCATGAATGCAGGGTGAAGGAGCCTCAGAAAGAGCACCAATGATAGAGTTCCACTGATTTACATTTGCCCCTTCCTGCCTTAGAGCTACTGACAGTGTGCTCAACCAGGAAAGTGATGCTGCTTGGTGGTGGTGATGCCTGCAATAACTCTCTGTAATGACACCTCATAAAGTGCTTTAGAAGGGCTTGTGCAGCTGGGCCAAGAGGTGGGCTTTGGAGATGAGAGAACCAGAATTCACCCTGTGGTTCACTGTGGTCTCCTGAATGAGTTTTGAACCATGAGGAGTCCCTCTGTTGCTCACTCTCCTCTCTTTTTTCTTACACAAAAGCCCAACTAACAAAATCAAAAGCACAACCTGAAATGAGCCCACTGCACACAGGTTTTTGCGTGGCACGACAGGCTATCGCAGCCTTAATGGTAGGCTGCTAGACTAGAAGCAGTCTTTCATTGAGTTTGTCTTACTGAGAGGAAAAACTGCTTTGTGCAATAACTTTATGGTAAATGTTGGCAAAAGATTTGCACTGCATACTGAAAGAGAGACATTTCTGACCACAGTTCATGAACCGCATTTATTTACTCTGGCATTTGTCCATTATTTGTTCATAGGCTTTCTGTCTCTGCTAAATGTGTTCCAATTTTGGGAGTTAAATCATTGCCAGTAGTTTCCAGGACATTCCGCTAGGCTAAGCAAAATTGCCCTAAGCAGTTGTCAGAAACCACTGGAGTAGTATTTTAAATACAGAGTATTTGAAGAAAATATAAGATACCAAGCGTCCTATCTGTCTGGATCCCGGATTCTGTGTGTTGTAAAAAGTTAGGGAACAGAAGCAGAGGGCTTAAAGCGGTGCCTGTCTTTCCTGAGCCATCTTTCATCATTTAATAACCAACCTGATTTTAAAGTGTGGATAGTCATTAAAAAATAAATGCATTTGTTATCAGATCTTCAGACAGAAATCATGCTCAAACTTCAGTCTGGAAAATGTTAGTTATTTACTTCTTACTAAAAATGAATTACAAAATAGAGGAGGAAGGCCAGGGCTGTTAAAGCTGACACTCAATTGCTATCAGATGGCTTTGCAAAAATGTGTATTTATTATAGCTTAGATAGGATAATGGCATGGGAATTGCTTTTCTGAACCAGCCCCCTGATCCATCTGCTCACTGTCCTGTATCTGATAGAGCTCAAAATAACCTGATGTATTACCTGCCCTGACCATGGTCTAATGAAGACTGCAGAATAATTTCTATGACAGCGAGTGACTGGCTTGAAATATGAGTTCCTATATTTTTCTCTAATGTTCTTTTTCTTGGCATTAATTATTGAAATTGCAGATAGTCTTATCGTCCAAAAGAAATCTCGGTGCTTCTTCAGACTTTGTTGAATTCCTGGCCAGCATGGTAACCTCTGGCAAAGCAGCCCAGAGTCAGCACAAGCCCTCAGGGAGTACAAAACTTGCCTGCTAGCACTGTGAAATTAGCTGCCTTTCATTGTCCTCAAGTGTCCACTTTTTGCTGTGTGTGAGAGGGTGCACTGATTATTTTCTCTACTTTTATCATGTTCCTTTCTTTTTCTCTCCATTTCAGAGAAGCAAATCTCAGCTTTCAAATTTCTCCGCCAATGAGTCAGAGTAATTTCTGAGACCATTTCCAAACACTCTCTCCTTCTGCAGACAGAACAACCAGTCCTACCTATGCAACGTTGGGGGAAGTGGTGGTAGAGATTTACGTAACTGCATTTTGCTGTCTTTCACTGTCCTGTTCCTCATCCTTCCCATTAAATCCCATCCAGGGTTTTAATCCACATCTTCACATTAATAGAGCATCCTCAATGAACTACCAGCTAGGATTCCTCTCAAAATCAGTGCTTAAATTCAGAGATCTTTGGGGAAAAAAAAGGGGGGGAGGCTATCTTTCAATATGTGTATATAAATACTTCATCAACACTGAATTTCAGCCATCATTTTATTGCTCTTTAGTCTATTTGTAACTACATGAACCTCCTCAAAATGTTTTTTTCACACAGAAAAAAACTTAATGCTATGTCCACTTGTATAGTAAGCAGAATAGTAATAGTAATATAGTAACAGCAGTATAGTAAGCAATAACGCTGATACTAATGAGTGGACCATCTCAAAGGTAAACCTTTTACATTGGCAAAAGCTAGCCTTTAATCCCTATATGAGTAATTGCTTATTCTCTAAGCATAGAGTGCTTTGCTACCTATGATCTAGCCAGGTTTGATTGATGGAACTATTCAGCTTAACCTCCATGATGCTGCAGGATTTTTACTTAGCTTTGTGTGTGCATTTTGTTAAGAGGCTTACTGGAAGCCTAGAAGGCTAGTTTGCTTCTGTCCACCCTCCTGTGGGCATGGGCAAAGATTCAGAGAGATTAGGGAGGTATGATTTGGCAAAATCTGTGCCAAACTTTATCTGCTTACATATCCCTATTTCTACTTTACATTTACTTGGTATTCGATTAATTTAAAGGATGCAGAGAAGATTCCTACTGGTCCATGATTCCCAAATTTTCCCTGTATTTTTAAATATTGGTAATCTAAGCACTATCCAAATGCTTCAAATGTCTCCTAGAATTTTTCCTTTTCCCATCATTAACAAGGAAATGTAAATGTTACCCTGTCACTCTGCAGTGGTAGATTTATGCTGTATGGTAATTCATTTGCTTTTAACTTACCAGTTTACTTCAGTGACACCTTTGTTTCATATGCTGTACCATTACTATTACAGAAGAGGATGCTGAGACTAGATAACTTTCCAAAACCTTATGTAATAAAAATCTTCCTCAGCTCTCCCTCTAATTCCTGTGAGCCCAAGCAATGCTGTGATTTCCTTGAAGCCTTCAAGCTTGTGGTATATTCAAATAAAGCATTCTCGTTCTGTTTGAGACATTCAGCCACTTGGGCCCATAAAAAGCTATCTTGACTTCTTAATCTTCCTCTTGCTTGTTAATTTTTGATAATGGCAGCACCGTTATCATTCACTTGTGCATTACAGCATATTTTCTAACAAAAAAAGGAAGAAGTATGACTACAGTGGGAAAGCAACAGCATCTGGAAAAATCAAACAATGTGAATTAACACATTCTTTGTGGGCTAGAGGAAGCAGTGGAGTCAAGGAAGGCCTTTGGATGTTATGTTTTACAATACCTCTGGAGGCCCAAGCACCACTGTAGGCTGTTTTCTTCCTGCCTTTGGACAAGCTGAAATTAACTGGTAATAAGACACAATTAAAAGCGCATGTGTGTGTCTGTGAGGGGGTGTGTGTCTTTGCTCTAATTCCACACCTTCTGTGCATTTTAACTTTCAAACTCCGACAGCAGTGAAGAGGAGACAGACAGGTATACATAGCAGCCACATCAAACTCTTGGTGGGGCAGCTGGAACATTTGACACCTCCTTGTTTCAATGCCCCCTGTCTGTTTTTAATTTCACTAAATCGCTCCCGTCTGGGGATTGTATATTTTCAGTGGCCTCTCCCAGCAATGCAGAGGTAGAGCATTAGTGTGCCAAACCCCAGCTATGCTCAAGCATGTGGCTGCAGCTTTACAGGAGGCAAGAGGAGAGTCAGCTCTCGGGACCAGCCATTTGCCAAACTTAACTCAGATCTAAAAGTGATGCCAAGAAATCTCACTTGCCCTTTTCCTACAAAGGAAGAGAGATGGACAACATGAGTAGCAAACTGGCTATTAGCTTCTTACATCACTGCTTTGAAATTACGGTCAAGGTTTGTGTGTCTGAAAGGCCCCTCATTAGTGAGGGGATACTGTACAGCAGCTGCTTCTCAAAACATGGACTTTGTTGGTTAAGAAGGATGTTTGCTTGGTTTTAAGAGGCAAGCAGAATATAGTCCTGAGTAACTCCAGGCAAAGGGATGGCTTTGAAGGGCAATTCAAGGAGGATTTCACTCAACAGCTATAGGCCCAGTGGAGCCTGAGTTCCCATCCCTTGCCACTGAGACCAACAGAGGTTTTGCTCCTGATTTTGTTGAGGGAAAAGCTCAAGCCCAACACAGAAAGCTTGCATAATCTTGGGAGGAGTCACCTCATAGCAATGAAAGTGAGCAACAAGACAACATTAAATAGGGAAAAAAAAGAAGAGCTCCTCAGTCAGCTGATCTGAGGCTGAACAGCACTGTCACAGGGCATAACCCTGCATCCCCCCTCCTGTGAGCATCTCACAGAGCAATCCCCTCATGAGCATGGAATAATGAATAGCAATTTCAAACACTTATGCCTGCACAGAAACCCTTCTTCACATATGGAGATGTGTCAGGATGTAAAGCAAAGTACTTCCCCCCAGTATTAATTTGCACAGCTCCTGGACACTCATCTGCTCGTGCTGAATGGGGGCATGGGACAAGGTCAGCATGAAGCACTGAGCAGACTCCAGGCATGTGTGGCTTCTGGGGGGGTTACAGTGCTCTGTCTCTAGGAGCCAGTGGGCTAAAACAACCCTCAGGATAAAGCCAGCCAAGACACATCATGAACTACTCTGGCCCACTTTTGTGAGGAGTGGGATTAGGCCTCAATACAGCAAGGAAACCAAGGTGGTAATAGGGTGCTATTTGTGCCATTGCGTGGCCCTGAGTATTTAGTAAATGACTTACACAATAGGCTAGTGGGAGCATGAAAAGACACCTGAGCCTATTCCACCAAAGCTTCATTACATGAAAACACGCTTTTCTGAGATCTGAAGGCTTTTTTTTCCTCTCTTGCCCTCACTGAGTTCTCTGTGAATTGAGCATTACAGTGGCTTTGACTGTAACCATCATAATCGTTTTCCAGTGCTAATGTTGTGGTTTTAATGAAAGGAAACAGCAAATGGTGTATCGACTCATATACACAAATCTGCACTTCATTTGCACAAAATAGCTTCTGGATGGCTTTCCTCCATGGTTTTGGTCAACACCACTCTCTTTGAGAAATGATCAATGTCTACAATTGTTTGCTCTTCCACAGATAAAGCAGATGCTATTCATTACTGCCTTTGCCATGCATATAGTGCTACTTTCCTCAAAGCAGCCGCAGTGGGTCATGTGTTTATTTTTCTTTAAATCCTTTTGTTCTTAAATCAATCCACTTTTGCTTTCAGGATATGATGAATGATTAATGCTGTAGTTGCAGCATTATTGAATTAGAAAAGTCACTGGCAGCTTCCAAAATCATTGAGAAAACCAACAAATAAATACAACCCACTTCTTCAGAGTCAGATATAGTGGAGTGGTGTGATGGTGTCAAGATAAGGAGAGGTGATGCTGATATGAGCACTTTTAAAGCTGTAGGACAAACTTGCAGTTACTGACATGTAAATCATAGCAACTCTGGTAACAATGCAGATATTTTGAACAATCTTGCACTGAAGTAGTACAACTGCAATAAAAACAATTTTAAGGCAAACTCAGAACTGGTGTGGGCATTTGGAGGGAATTCTTTTCTCTAAGAAGTTACATGATCACAAATACCAGAATTGTTTGTGGTTTTAAAGTTTTGGTTTATCTAAAGAATAGAGACTTGGAGTCAGAAGCTGAAAGGTAGTGTTCGGCACTTCCCAGGGATTACAGCAAATAGCACCAGCAACAACTCACCAGGAAGGGAGTAGGTTTCTGGAATAACTCTTTGCTGTCACCACTGGAGTATCTGTCTGGTTTGCAAGCAGAGTTAGCCTACTGCTCTTGGTGATACTAGAAAATGTAATATGGTAAAATTCCCATTAAATGGGAGTTTGCATGAACTAGGAAAGTAAGATTAAATTCATTTTCCTATATTCATGCAGGTTCTCTAATGGCTTCTTAATGAAGCCCATCAGGTTTCTATGTGAATTTGTCCTTTGTGTGTTTTGTCCCAGAACCTTGGTGGCCAGCAGAAACAGGGGGGGTTAGAAAACTGCTTGCATCACTAAGCCTTTAAAACTCCTTTATGCAGAAGTGAAGTGTTGAAAAGGCTATGGGATGGTGAGCATGCACCATATGGGAAGGTGAGCATGCCCTAGCATCTCCAGCACACTGGGTTTGCCACCTGAAGGGAGGAACCTCTGTGGGTATGGAACTGCATGTTTGACAGCAGTACTAATCATGGGTTTCCTCACCTGGGGCTGCCTCCAAGCACACTGCAGAACTAATTCAGTTATCCCTGTGGCTCTGTTTTGGATTTCTATAGATATCGAGAGACTCATATTAGTTGTTTCAGTGTACTCCTGAAACTAAAGGGCCCCTTTATGGAGTTCTATAGTGCTACCTATTTTCCTGGCCTTAAAATCTTTTTTCATTTTTCAATTACATGTTCCTTATTAGAGCTGGGTAGGAAAATGGTTTCCTGTTGCTGTCGTACTTCATGTTGTTACCAAGGCCTTTCAAATAGGGCCTGCTCAGAGCACTCAGCAGCCAGGGATTAATACCCTCACTTGAGCTGTCGAAGAACTGGGTAAAAAGCATTCCTATATTGAAGTAAGCTCTGTCTTAGTCCAGGATCAGCTCAACAGTCTGACACAGGGTGGAGTGGTTTTGCTCCTTTCCCTGGCTGAAACTGTTTCACTTTGCACAAGCTATGACACATCAACCTGGGAAGAGACCTGGACTTCCCTCTGCTCCTCCCAGCACAGTGATGTAATTCATGGACTACCAGCTCAGGCTCTTTCACCCTCTTGCCTAATGATTGTCTTGGCATCTGTTTAAACTGGAACATCTCCAACAGCAGAAGTTTTAATTCTGAAGCAGCCAAGAGCCTGGGACCCACCCAGGCTGTGTGGTGCTTTCGTGTCCCTGGGTCAACCTAAAGAGATTATAGCCCTACATGTTGTCAGCTATTGTAGACCATTGAAAGTTCTGGGTTTGACAAATCAGCATTTTCTGATTTGAGGACATTCCTTCTGAAAGCTCCCAGCCATCTGTATTGTTACGTCCACCTAGAGATCTTCAGTAGGTTCCTTGACCTGACAGACTCCATTTTTCTAAGGAGTTTTGGTTGATTCAAGGGAAAATATTGGAGACTACTTCCTCAGCCTTTCCATAGGTAGGCTCTGCCTCTATTATTGCCATGCTTACAATCTACTTGTAGCTATGCCCACGTGTATGCAATCCTAGAGAGAAATTCTCTCTCTTCAACCCCCCCCCCACCAGCAAGAAACGAACTGCTGAAAGCCTAGGCAGCTGTTATGCATACGTTACATTTCACCAGCTGAGCAGGGGTACCTGAGGTTTTATGGAATATGGGGAGAAATTTGAAGTCCCTTCCATCTGATGAAGTGAATCTTAGATGTGGGCAGAGGAGAATGGCTCAGCCCCCTTAAAAAACACAATACCCATAAAAGAATCAATCAAAATCTTTCCCCATGATGGACCCATCCACTTTTTCTTTATTTCCTCCCCTCACATGATCCTGCCCCTCTGCTCTGCTCTCATGAGACCTCACCTGGAGCACTGTGTGCAGTTCTGGTGTCCTCAATATGAAAAGGACATGGAGCTGTTGGAACAAGTCCAGAGGAGGCCATGAGGGTGATCAGGGGACTGGAGCATCTCCTGTATCAAGACAGGCTGGGAAAGTTGGGACTGTTCAGCCTGGGGAAGAGAAGGCTGCGTGGAGACCTCATAGCAGCCTTCCAGTATCTGAAGGGGGCCTATAGGGATGCTGGGGAGGGACTCTTCCTTAGGGACTGTAGTGACAGGACAAGGGGTAACGGGTTCAAACTTAAACAGGGGAAGTTTAGATTGGATATAAGAAAGAAATTCTTTCCTGTTAGGGTGGTGAAGCACTGGAATGGGTTGCCCAAGGAAGCTGTGAGTGCTCCATCCCTGGTGGTGTTCAAGGCCAGGTTGGACAAGGCCCTCGGCAACATGGTCTAGGTGGGGGGGTAGAACTAAATGATCTTTAAGGTCCTTTCCAACCCATACCACTTTGTGATTCTACGTGACAAAGCTGGTACTTGGAAATCTCTGCTCTTCTTGTGCTTGCCTCAAATGAGGGAGCAGAGGCTGCTAGAGCTGGCATAGTTCAACCACATTTTTCCCTTCCCTGTTCAGGCTCACTGCTGTTCTGATGCTCCAGTTAAGAAAATCTTCACAGGTGTTTTTTTTTGTCCTGGGAATGAAGCTTCCCACTGCTAGCCTTGGAAGACACAGAACATCCAGTCTGGGCAAGAGCTCTTTATGGGTATTTCTAGTGCTCAAAGGGAGAAGGGGAAAAAAACCACAATGAACTACAGCAAGTTTACAGCAATTGCTTTAATGAGGCAAAGCCTTTTAGAATGCAAACATGCTCAACATGAGAAACACAAAGAAACAATCAAAAAAAAAAAAAGTTTTATGCAGGCTGTTTTATAAGAAGGTAATAAAAACAATTGTATGGCACATTCAGTTGCATAAACAGGCTCACCATGGAAGGTGTTTGTGTGAGAGCAGGACTGTGAATACTTAATTGCCTCCATTATTCTTGTTTTCAGTACAGAATACTGCAATCAAAACTTAATCTGTGGCTTGATTTTTAAATAAAAATGTTATATTCCAGTTCCATTGTTGTAAATATAATAAAACTGAGTCTTTCTGTTAAATAGTATTTCATTTCTTACTGCTTTCAAGGAGGTATAACAGTGATTAATATCTACATCCCTGGCAATTCCAAAACCTTTTTCAAAGGTAGGATCATTATTTCTCTTCAGAAAGGCAGAAGACCAAAATGTTCTAAAGGTCTTCATTAATGATTTGACTGGAAGTCATGGAAGTCTCTGCTGAGATCTTTCTGTAGCTGCCTACCCTCTCTGAACCAACTCCCAAAAGCAATGCAGAATTCAGATCTATTTTCATTCACACAGCTCTTCTGGCAAACACAGTGAGTACAAAGGCAGGATGCAAGGAAATATTAATTTGGGGACCTCACTAAGCTGCAAAGTACAAAACTGAAAAAATGCCACCCATTTTCCCATACCTCTCAGGACAGTAAATAAGTCAGGCAGAAGGCTCATATGAATCAGAATACAGTCCGGTGTGTCTGGAGTGTTGTATTCTACACATAGTGATTTATTTATTGTTTTTTAATATGCACTGTTATATTTGTGCGTTAGTGGCATTGCTCTAGACCGGAGCAATTTTCACTCTGACTTTTTGCATTAGGAAGAGATACAGAACTGTCAAAGATCTGTTATGCACATAAACTGAGCGATAGGTCTGAAAAGATTCAGTAAACAAGACTGTCTTACACAAGAAAACGAATATCAGGATGAAAAAATTTATACTCATAAATTGTTTGTACTTTACAGGCTGAGCACACTGCTGTAGAATAACATAACAGAGTCACGCCAGAGAGACCAGAATTGTTCTCACTGAAAATTAGTGTCTCTGGGAAAGCAGTGATGATTTCTGGTTTCAAATTAATGGCAAAGCGTGGTTTTAAATTGATATTTGTTGCTCATACACATCTTAATTTGCATATTAAATTAAAAGACTCATCTGCTATACTAGACAGTAGGAAGTAGCACTTTTTCAGTTCACTAGGCTTATAATAATTTCTAGCCTCAAAATCATCTGATTCTTGGACTTTCTGTTAGTTCTACAGAGCAGCTGCCACATAGGAAATGCATTTTTTATTTTCACCTTTCTCATCATTACAGGTAGCATAATGCTGTCAGGAATCAAGCAGGTTTCCTGCTTATAATTTCATTATTATATTTTAATACATTACATCACTTATGCCCAAAAACAATTCACATGAAGCAAAAAAATCCCCAAACTGGTAAGGCAGCGTTTCTCATTTCCTCTGTCCCAGGGAAAAGAGTTAGTTTTAACATCTTCTATCTCACAATAGCAGAACTACTGCCCAGGAGAACAACGGACATGTAACTAAGGCGATGAGTATTTTAAACTGCCTATGACCTGCACAGAGCGTAGTCCTTCCTGTAGCCAAACTCTGATCAGCTCACAAGCTGTATGTAAGATTAGCCTTTCCAGGCACTTACTTGCAAGGTGTCCAGGGAGCCAACAATTCCCAAACAGCAATTGCTGATCTTTCAGCAAAGTACCTTACCCTCTTATTAGACATCAAACCCGAATTGTTTGCTAGCATCTATCAGTCTTCAACAATTAGAGGCAAGAGGCCATACTGAGGAAGAACATGTATATATGTATGTGTATGTATATGTAAGAAGGAATTTTACATATTTATTAGGAAGAGTTAATGTACAAATTATATCCAAGTAATATATATAAGGAACACACACACACAGAGACATATATATATGTTAGGCTGAATGCCTACACATATTTTAAGGAGATATATATATATATGTTTGTATGAATGCACATCTGCTGGCCAAAACAGCTTTGATGATTTAAAGCAAATGCCTTGATATACTGAATAGCTGCTTTTAAGCCAGGCAAAGATTACATGTGTACCATGGTCCCACTGATCTCATTTCTCCTACCGAACAATGATAATATTGAAGACCAAAAGTTTTCTTGGGAGGTAAATGGGTATCTGAATTTGGTTTGCATATTATGCAGAAAGATCTAGTACATTAATCTGAAATTCTCAGAAGGAATCCAGACCATGCTTTCCTCTTAGTGTCAAATTCTTCAAGGATCAGAAAGCAAGTCTGCAATCAAAAATCCAAACACGTCAAGATGATCTATAATATGCTACAGAAGTGGAATTGAAAAGACAAGTCATTCAGTCTGATGAGGTAGATGGGTGTCTGGAAGCATGCTGAATGTCACCTGCTAACAACAGCCATCAAGATCAAGGAGTCTAGCGGGGCAGACTGAATTGATTCCAAAGTTACTCATGAGCTAACTTCTGCTTACAAGGATGTGTGAAGAACAGCCAGGAACTAGTAGTGAGCAACTTTTGATAGAAAGAGGTGTGATATTAGCCAGTGCCCAAAACTATCAGAGAGGTTTGGTGAGATGCCACCATATGATTGTCTGACTACTCCTAAATGTGTTGTCTCTAAGATCCTAAAGTCGAGCTTTACTGATGTATGTTTGTTGTCACAGATGAATTGCCAGCTTCTCCTCCCCAGTCTCTCACCAGAGGTCCCTTATTACAGAAATCAGGCTGCAGTGAAGGTAGTCCTAGATAAAACATATACTGATCCTTTGACCCTCTTCTCTTTTGGTTTCTCCTTCTCTAAGAAGCAGCTGTCTGCATTTGGAGCTCAGTTGAGTTCATTCACTGGCCTGTCCGCATCTGCGAGATATCCACCTAAGTCACCTAACAATGATCCATTATTAGCTTGGAGAGGCCTCCATCTTTCCAGGTCAGCCAACACCTTAACAGCAATGCTCACCAGTGTCAGGTCCCTCTGCCACTGCACCAAGTCCACATGTTGTGGTGGCATTTCACTGAAAAAAATGCAAGTGATTGACGCATGCAAGCATACTGATCGTGGCACTGACCACAGCCTGCAGTGGTTCTGCACTTTTATTATGGGCCTCAAAACAGCAATAATAAAAAAAATAGAGATGATAATGCACTGAGTTTGGGCTTCTGCATTGCTGGCTATGTGTGTTAGAAGGTAGGTGAAATATTGCTTGCTGGATGTGAACCGGTAGTCAAACAGGATGCCTGATTTGGCCCTGTGTAATGTGACATGTTAAAGACGACATCTTGATCATATGCAATATGTCTCTGAATATACCTGAATATATCTGAATATCTCTCTGAATATACTCTGAAATACCTACTGAAAAAGTCTGCACGCTGATCAAACCTGTAACAACGGCTTTACAAAGCATTGTGACACAAGTCTTTGGAAGGTGTAAATGGCCACAGCAGCTACCGTCAACCACAATTTTAAACAGCTCTTCCTCTTTACCTCTGTTTTTATCACACTCACATTGGTGAAGTTGCTTACTGAAGACAAAAAAAAGGCTGCTTCCTTAGTAGAAAAGTTGCCCAAGAGCAGTTTACATCATATGCTATCTGGAAGCTATTCTGTGAAACATCGTAATAATTGCTTTTCCTGGACTGAGACACTTATTAGTAGCAGCTAAAGTTAACAGATTGGAAGACTGCCTGAAGATGATGGATGGGTTTTCTCAGATGGTAGATTTCTGGTCATTTTCCATGGCAGCTGTAAATTTAAAAATAATATAAAGTTAAGCAGTGGTAGAATAGAATTCACAAATATTACACAGCTACTGACTTGGTCATTAATCATCCCAAATTAATGTTAAAGTGTTACATATGATGAGCCAGGTTTTGCCCTGGGGCGTATACAGAAGCTTCTCATTGATTACAAAAGCAAAATGGCACATGTATGTGAACACTGAATTTAGCCAACTGCTCGTTTGCACTGCTGGATTTTTTTAGTACTATTCAAGGGAGGTGAAGTGCTTCTGTTTTAGGAATCCCCTTTCATACTGATGATCTGGAAGAAAATTATCAAGAGCCACCATGTGATTCATAGTCAATATCCCAAGTTAGTGCAACAATATCTCTACTTATTTTCAGAGCTAAAGAACACCAGTGCCCTCCAAAGTTGAGGAGTCATTTGATCTGCCTGATGTCCACTTTTGAGGATGCTGCAGTCAAAAAAAGAATTTCTTATTGGTCAGAATTAAGATGTCTGTCCACAACCAAAATTCCTTCTAGGCTAAAGCACCATTTTTCCTAGACTTTGTCCTAATGTACCTCATTATTTTGGAGGAACTCATGTATTTCAGTGTCTCCTTCAGTGGGTAACTACAGAGGAGCTGCTAGAGATATGCATGTCAAAGCATAAATTAAAAAATCCTCCTCTCCTTGTCCAGCAAATCAAACCTGATGCAAATAAATAAGTCTTGCTCTTGGAGACCCATAAGGATTCCTCACCTTCTCCGCAAAATGTGGAGGACAGAAAACCTGTGATAGCTTCAGGAAGGGCATGGAGATACATGGACCTTGACCTTGTCTATATCTAACTCTTCTCAGCTCCTTTTGCACTTACCTAACACTGTTACACTAATTCCATATTGGTTACGCTGCATTTAGGCATATTTATGTTATGCATGCTGTTAGTGTTAATATATATTAGCTACAGGACTGAGTTTTTTGCATTAGTCTCCTATATAACATCTTTCAGACTATAGGTACAAATGCTCTACAGTAGTTGCACTGAAAACAACATCTTTGAATGCCAACTATGGAATATGATTATCAGCAGGTTTTCTCAGGGCCGATTTACTTCTGTTTATCCACAGGGTTTGGTAATAAATACATGTATTTGGGGGCTCTAGGTACATTAAACAAACTGAATAGTCAAAGCTTGTAGAAGCTGATTTCCTTGTCATTGCATTATAGTTAAATTGGTTACGCATGTCTCATTCAATTACGTAACTTGAATTCCAACAACATAGGTTCCTGATTTCAATAGTACCTATGCTGGTTTTAGCACTTACAATGGATCAGCTTTTAGCATGACAAACTAAACTTGTTGTGTTTTGAAATTTGGAACCACAAAATCAAATGTAATATTGTCTTTGTTTGTGTGTGTCATTAATGGCTTTTCTTTTTATATTTTCTGGGTGTATACTACAATATTTTTTTTCAAATCAAAGTGAAGACTGGAAGGTAACTTGCAATTAATATATGCAGTTAAGCTTTTACACCGCCAGATACTCTACTGATATCGGCTTAGTCAAGTAGGTATTCAACCAGTTGCAAAATGTGCACAACAGTCAAATAAACTATTTGCTGTTAAATCCTGATGTAGGGGAAGTGCCAGGTATACTATGAAGTCTCTCCAATGTGAATTCTTTAACAGTATTTATTCTGTGTGGAAGGCACTCAACTACTGTGGTAGTACACAATAAAAGAAACCAGGAGAAAAGGGTTAAATTAATATCCACAGAAACTGACATACTATTATGATTTTAGCATTGTGTAATAGCAGCAAAACATGTATTAAGCAGATTAAAAACTGCCTGACAGATCTCAAAAAACTAGGCATCAGCATGGATTTGCAATTGAATGAATGTTCCTGATGTTCCCTTGAGTTCTGTATAAGGCTCGATATTCTTTAGCAATTTCACCAATGGTCATGTAAACATATCCCTAAGTACAATCTGTGAATGACATGAGTTTGGCAGAGTGATATACAGTGCCGAAGGCTAGGCAGTCAATCAGAAATTGGGAATGGTACAGGAAAGAATCACAAAGATATTCCTTTCGGTAAGCAAACAAACAAACAAACCAAAAACTAAAAGCTAAACAGTTCCATCTGCTTAGTTAATCTGAAGGCAGATGGAAAGAGGTGAACTGTACACATAAGTAATTCACAGGACGGAAATTCCAAGTAAGAAAGGACTCTTCCATCTAGCAGGAGAACCGTGGGCTGGAAACTTAAGCCAGACAGATTGAAAATAAGGTGCCTTTTTAACAATAAAGATGCTTATCTGTTGGAAAAAGCTTTCCAAGGATATCCTAGATACATTTTATGATCTCTTAAGGCCAAGAGGAAGACATGCTTTAACTAAAACTAGAGGTTTTTGTTTAACATAAGAATGACTGGAGATAGTGTGAAGACTTATAAGCAGACAAACTGATCATATTTTGAGTATAAATGTATGCAAATTTACCAAAGCCAACATTTCCTCATCTGCCTGTGGTATGCCTCATTAAGAAAATTGTTTATTAAGAACCATCTTCTAAGGAGGTGAATTATCATTGTTTAATCTTACCTTAAGGGATATTATGAAAGAAAACGTTTATCAAACATTTAGAAAGTAAATTCTACAGTACAACTTGTCTTGCAGCACTAGATGTTGCTGGAGAGAACAGCCCTTATTTGTTAGATACAAACCTGAAGTAAAATGCAGTGAAGAAGTGGAACTCAGTAAGTATTAACAGACTAATCATGAAAATACTGTCACTGCATATGCTTTGAACCACATGTGTGCCTTAGTGTTATTCTTGAAATAATTAGAACCACAGTATATCTTCTGATACTTTCAGCTTCTATCAAATAATAGCTAGTTATAACTTTAGCATCTTCCCCCTGCTTCTCCCATTTTGCAGCATATTATATCACCCGGAAACTTGCTAAGCCAGATTCATTATCAAAAACAGAGAGTAAATCCATTCAAAACAATGTGACTAAAAGCAGAATCTGTCTGTTTGCTTTTGCATGTTTTGAACAAAAGGTTCCATTTCTGCTTTTACAGCTAAATAGCATTTTGTAATGAGCTCTGAAATTTTTGGGGAAGTCAGATTACAATGTTGGTTTAACATCAGACACTCTATTGTTCAGATGTAGGATCACTGCGATGTCCAGCCTCTGAAAACTAGTTTTTCTTTTGATATTAAAAAGACCACTGAAGTAATCTACAAAGAGCTCGGGCCTCAGGAAAGAAGTCTGAAAAACAAACACTGTTACAGATTGGTCAGACACGATTATGTGGCTGACAATTACATATGATAACAATTAAAATTATCTGATTCCAACCACATGGCATCTTAATACAGCAGATCTCCAGGCAAATAACGTGTCATATAATAGGTTTTGATTGATGCCATCAGCAGCCTTTTGAATGCTACAGATGCTTTCCCATCAATGCCCCAGGAATCAGTGGTGAGTACTGACTTCATCCTGAACTGAAGTTATTTGCATGTACCTAAATACCCCCATTCTAACTGCTCGGTAACCTAAAATTCTTGTTTTACTAGATGATAAAACACATGTGTACATGGTGTCCAGCTTCTTACTTCCAGTTGTAAATAACCTAGCTAATATATGCATCAGTGGTTTTAATGAAAATCCTAGATGCTTTCTGAGAGGTCTTTCAGTTACCTGCCAGTACATCTCTGGGAAAATATGTCTGATTACAAGCCAGCTGAAGTACTCCAAACAATTGCTGAAGCTCCATGTGTTGACTGGCATAAGGGACATAACCAAAGAGCATAAGGAGCTTCCAAGGAGCTGCCACTGAGCAGCATGAGCCTACACTACTGCCAACTTTAATTTGTGTTAAAAAAAATAGGGATGAGTTAATGATTGCTAAACCAACAAATCATCCTCCCATTGGAGGAGCCCCTGAGGATATTCTGTCTCCAGTGGTGATATAACCAGTAAGCAAACACATTGTCACATTGCCTGGAATGGGCATACGAAAAGCAGAGGGGATCGGATCAGGAATTTGGAGTATTCTCATGGTGCCAGTCTCCACATACGTTCTTGGCTTAGCCTCCTGCTCCTTATTTTCCCCTAGACCAGCATGAGGACACAGCCCAAAAACTACTCTTCAGATCCGTGATGCAAGTTTTATTGTTTCTTTCTGTATACTGTTACGTAGGAAGAGAAACATAATGTCTTAAAAATGAATTGAGGAATAATACCATACATTTGTTAGAAGGACAGTTTTTGCTACCATTGTTGGTTTAAAAAAACAACTTTTTCTGCTTTGGCATCAAAATCAGGGTTGCAACACTGCAGCTGGAAAAACAGCTGTCTCTTCTAACTGTGGCTGCTATGAACACAGTTCTCCCAATGTAGGCTGCAGAGTCAACAGCACATTGAGAAAGAAGGTTTAGTTAAGACACTGCATCAGTTTTGGCAGTGTTGTTGAAGGTGAGCAAAAATCTTATGTGTTAGTCACATCAGTCTCACAGGTCTGACAAAGAGTGTTATCCAGCCATAATGCTAGATCGTGCCTCTGTTATATAGGGGTTTTAACCAATGCCTTGTAATTTTCCTGATTCTTTATAAAAGATCACACTAAAAATATGAAAAATATTAATAATATGAAGCAATAAAACTCCTGAACAGGCAATGCAACTCAGCAGTTATTCTTGACACCTCAGCCATAAACGTGTTTCTGTCCCTAGTTAACAATTCTACAATGTATGCCACAGCTTTATATAAATGGCCTTTCCAGTAAGTAATAGTCATTTGACTGCATGATGGATGCCACCTTACTGTGAAGGGCATATATTAGTTTTTAAATGGTAATAAGAGAGGAATTATGTAGCAGAATTATCCATGTTAAATTAGACTCACATATTGCTTCTCTGCAAGAATTATTATATTTGTTGTAATTATGTACCAAAAGCGTTAGCATCACAGTTCTCCAGAAGAACACTGAGGCACCAGCTCATTCCAGTACACCGCACAGGATGAAACCCCTCCATATCCATATAGCTCTAAACTTTCAGTACCAATCAGACAATCATATTGCTTGTCATGAAGTGCAGAGAACTCTCTCCAGAACAGCAAGTCATGTGATAGTTAGACTTTACAGAGACAAGATCTCAGTGTTGTGCAAGAATACATTAGCCAAAATGTCCAAGTCATTAAAGAGCAACCAGTAGAGTGATCAGCATTGATCAACTTGATCAATAAAGCCAAATTACACAAATACAGATGTAGCCATAGCCATATCCTCTGAAGAACTTGGTGACCAATATGACAGAACCCTCTGAAGAACTTGATGACCAGTATGACAGAGCTTCAGCTGATAGGTATCTTCCATCCTTGGTGACCAACACTATACATTCAGAGGCTAGTTCGTAAGTAAAATGCTTGTGCAGCTGAAGCATGAGCAGAGGCGATCAGCACAGGAGCAGGGCCTCTCATTTTCTTCATGCAGAGTCAAATACAAAAGGACTTTGATCTTTAGTGGTATCTATACCAGAGTGCAAAAGAATAATGATGATAGCACAACAGTAATAATAGGAACAGATAGCAATGCTGAACCTTGAACATATATCCATTATAAACACATAAATATTCAGTTGTCTGCTATAAGAGCACAGGTCATAGACTCTTTAGCTTCATTTCCCTCCTACACAGCAAAAAGTAGGCAGGAAAATTAGAATCATAGAATAGTTAGGGTTGGAAAGGACCTTAAGATCATCTAGTTCCAACCCCCCTGCCATAAGCAGGGACACCTCACACTAAACCATGCCACCCAAGGCTTCGTCCAACCTGGCCTTGAACACCACCAGGGATGGAGCACTCACAACCTCCCTGGCCAACCCATTCCAGTACCTCTTTCCCTCACAGGAAAGAATTTCTTCCTTATATCCAATCTAAACCTC
>NDXB01007062.1:42827-68129 GCA_002631895.1 Agapornis roseicollis
CCCTCCTCCCCGGCAGAGCATGAGGCTCACAAAGTCCTTGGTCAGGGCAAACATCGCTCAGCAACAACCAAAAACATCGGCCTTATCAGCCTTGTTCCCGGGCTAAGTCAAAACACAGCTACTAAAGAGAAGAAAAACTGAACGCAACTGCTGAACCCAGGACAGTGATATTTTGTCTTTCACTAATGATTAAAGTCTTTTGCAGTCCTTGAAGTATTCACAGAAAAAATATGCTTAAATAAGGCTGATAATTTTTCTTCTCTTGTGTTCTTTGTGTTTCTCCTGTGGTTTATGGCACAATAGGGCACAATGGGTTCATCTGAGTCATTACATTTTGCACTCTCACTTTTATTGGACAACCTCTGTACCTGTTTATTTCGGCAGCATTCTTCAACCTGGGACGAAAGAAATTAAAGGTTTCAGAATACAATTTGTTCAAAGTAAGCTGCCCCACAAAAGTTCCATTTCCCAAAATACTGATTACTTACTATGAATGTGGAGAGCAAGTTTTCCTTCTAAAGATCCAGATTCCTAGAAACATAAAAGAAAGTGGGAATTAATAAATAATGTGTGCACAACTTGCTTAAGGCCAGCTAATGAACAGATCAATAGCTGGGCTTATTCCATAGTCCCATAGCATATTCAAAAATGAAAGGAAAGCAGGCAATTTAGATCAAGTTTTATAATTCCCTTCATTTGCATTCATATTGCATCTTGTTTTATTCCTACATGTTTTGCCCTTCCCCTTCACCACTTCACAGCAAGATCAGTGTACATGACCCCATCCTGCTGGCATGAAAAGAACCCAAAACCTCTTTAAATAAGACTTAGGTGAGGTATATTTGCATATTGTCCCTTGTATCACCCACCACTGTGAAAAAGAGATGCTTTTCTTCATTCCCTTTTGCAAGAAAGCAGCAGCTGAAAGTAATTTGATCATCTCACAGACTGCTGTAGCATATTTGGCATGCAAGTACTTACAGTGAGGCTGAGAAGCATTTTTGTATCCATATTTTCCAGTGAAATTGTCTGCTCTTCGGACTTGACCTGAAGATAAGCCTTTGTATCTAAATCATGTCTTCAAAGAGAAAGAATTTTTGTACTAGGTTTATATCAAGATTTTTTTTATGAATGTGGGTCTGCCACTTTGCTCAAGTTCAAAATGAACAATAAATGAAAAATAAATTCAACTTTCATGTTGAATATGATTTTTACAGTTCCTGGCAAGTGGGAAAGATTCATCTCTGGAGCTCCCCCAGAGAAGAATGTTGGTCCAGCAGGAAATGGAGTGTCATTCCAAAATACCTGGAAGACTAGAAAAGCACCTTTAAAAATTTATATGCATGAACTAGCTTTTTAATGAGTATTGGTTGAAAAGGCAAGATAATGAATACTATTCAATTAAGCATGTGTTGTTTTATTTTTTTGTTTGTTTGTTTTTGGTGTGGGTTTTTTGTTGTTGTTGTTTTCTTTTAAAGTGGTATATAATGTAAGGTCAAATGTTTATAGATTTTTTTTTTTCTTGACACCAAATTATACAATCTACAGTGTTCTAAGTCTACAGAAAACAAAGCTAAATGGTTTGAATACTGGCTGTCTTCATTCTTTTTAACAAAAACAGATAAAGAAAATAACTTTTTCTAAAGTGCCCCTAAGGACACTATTGCCACCAACTAAGCACCACAGAGCAACTCACTCTCCCACAGTGGGATAGGGAAGCAAGTAAAAAAAAAGATAATATTTTTCTAGAAAATGTTTTAAAGAAGCTTACCTGAAAACTGAAGTTATTTTGACTGGGAAATTTTTTTCATTTGTGTTCAGAATTTCCAGAATCTGACAGCTTTGAACATCCAGTTCCAGATATTTGAACAGTCTGCAATTCAAGGTGTTTATTGTGCCAGATTTATTGCACAAGCACAGATGATCTTTTGGCATACATGGTGCAAGTCCTAGCTTTCTAAGACAGGAACTCCAAGAATAATCACCAGGACATCTTCAGTTTTTTCTTGTTGTATAAAGGAGCTTTGGATTCTCAGATTAGTTTATTAATGGTAGTCTTCCTTTAGAATGGCAGGTAGAGTTGATGGAATGCAGTATGTTACAGAGTCAGCTAATAATGCAAAGGTAAATAATTCCAATAATTAATGGTATCCAGTTACCTGTGTTTACTTTATTTGAATTTATTTCAATTTTGCTACCTTCAAGTCCTAGACAGTAAATTACTGTATGTTTTCATCAAATGGATTAAGGAATCATCTGTTTGTGAGAATATTAATCAATTAATATTATGGATTCATTAAATATTTACTAAAAAGCTGCCTATACCAAACCAACCCACATTTCATGTAGTTTTTTTGAAGCATTTGTCTCTTCTAAAGCCTCCCAATCTTATGGTTAAATAACTACCGATGATGACTAGTCTTTTATACTTTAGACAAAGCTCATTCTTGAGATTTCTCAATGAGTCCAAATGATCACCAGACTACCCCAATTCACATCTTCAAATATTTTCTAATTGTCTCTTTCATTCCCTAAAGAACAAAACTTGACTCTAAAGGATATTTTCTTAATATATCTCAGAGTAGGTCCATCAATTTCGTGCTTACATAGGTCAGTTCATTTCCATTTCTCTGCTCTTCCACAGTATTTTTTTCCTTTATCTCTTCCTGAAATAAAACTCCATCACACCTTTAACTTCTTCCATAACAACCTTACAAATTCACAATGCATCATCCCAGTGATATATACTTAAGCAAATATCATCACAGATGTTCTTTAATATATTCATGTTATTGATTGGTTGCGCTTCATTCAAGAACATATAAACATGAACCTGTAAATGCTGTCTAAAACTATGCTTCCTTTTCCCCGCTACATTTTCTGATAAAGGACTTATAGAGCATAGTACACAAAGGTGGGTTAGTACACTGAATTAAGCTGACAGTGATAAGCAAAAGTCCATCAACATGTTTATGTAGCAAAACATCAAGATTGTCTTTTGTTTATGATCCAGCTGTCAAGTGAATTCAGTCTGGATGTGTCTCTGAATGCTCAAGGCACGTTTAATGTCAAAATCTGAGATGACTATGCAGAGAAAACATTTTCACAAGAATCCAAATATAAAAATATTATGACATTTATTCTAGGTTTTGAAAGTTTATGACAAAAATCCTCAACTCGGAGATTAAGGATTAAATGGCTCAAAGCTGCTATGAAATAAATAGTAGCATTTTGCACAGTACTGTCGTCAGCAAAGAGTGAGCACAGTGCTGATGTTAAGGAACTAAAAAACCTGACCCTTTTGCTCTGACTCTTTCTGGTATCTACAGAAGGTACAGGCTGTTTGGTTTGTGGATGACTTTGTACTTTCCCATAATTAACAGAAATCCAGTGTCACATACTGGTCATCTTTCAGTAGCTGCAAAAGCACAGGGTTATACTCTTAGCATGTCACTGAGTTTCAGAAAGGTACAGTGTCAACATGGTCTCTTAAACTATCTGTGTCTCTAATCTATTTTTCCACTTGAAATCATCTATATTCTGATCTATAGCATCACAGTTGGGTTTTGTTTGCTCTTCAAATAGAATCAGTTACACATTACTCAAGATTTAATTATATTGGACTGCAAATGGTGTGAAACTAATTTATTTGGAATGATAAAGTAAATTTATGAAAATCATTTTAGCCACGTAAACAGAAATTTCCCTAAGTGTATTTCTTAGGCTCATATTGGTTTTCTTTCATGTATAAAGCTGTTTCACAAGAAATTGTTTATACCGTCAGTAGCACTCAGTACTGAATATTTGTGAGGAAATGATGTCTCATTTACTTTTCCCCTGTTCCAGTAATATCACACTTTTCACCTGCCACTAAAAATCTCTTAAATGAAAATCACTTCAATGTTCTTGTAGCCTATTTCACGCTAAGAAGTTATAACAATCAATAATTCAGCATTACAGGCAAAGTATTTGTGATAATTGGTAGCTACTATTTAATTTCAAATCAGGCTACTGCCATCAACATATGATTATATAAAAGTAGAAAAACTTTTCAGTTTGACCAAAACTTCATCTGAGCCATTACTGTTGCACAACTTTTCAGAAGCATATATTCATGAATATTTTTAATGTTCTTCATTGGCATGATGATAGTCTAGGATATTTAGAAGGATGTTAAAAAAAAATCTAATATTTGTAGTCTTTCATTTTTTTGATACAAAGCCTAATAAAGAAGTAAAAAAACCCCTCTGAATATTATATTTCCCTATAGGAAATAAAATCTGTTAAACTTTGTTGGTTTTAATTTTTGTTTTGCACTTACAGAAACATTTTTATAGGAGAAAACATGAGAAATTTGAGCTGGCCAGAAAGATTTAAATCTTCCAAAACATATTTTTGGCAAACTGAAAATTAAATTCTTTTAGGTCAAAGTTGTGGTCAACATGAGAAGAAATGTTTAATATTCCATGCACAACCATGGAAAAATCCTAAACCTTCATATGACTCAGCACAAAGTGCTATGAGCTGGTTTTAACCTGCATTTTAGTGAAATTATGTACATTATTTGTTAAATAAAAATCCTTTCAGTCATCCAAGAAATGCTGTAGGGTTACAGCTGTGCTTATGATTACAATATCAGAATGTGAAAGAATTACAAGTACATTTAAAAGTGTTGAGAATACATGTCTAAGTAGCACATGTAAGTAGGCAGGGGAACTGTGGATTGGTTAAACCACAACAAAACTGGCTGACAAATGATTCACAAATAGTTTCTAACAGATCTGAGAAACCAAATCACACATGTTCAGTAGCACCTGTTTCTTCACTCAATATCGACCTTGCTAAACCTCAGATGTCTGTTCCACATCCATCGTAAAGTAATAACAATCCTCACAGTTTAGTCAGCTCAAAATGTTTCCTTCTTGTCTGCAAGTGTGATACAAGACTTCTAACGATGTGCTGCTTCTCAGAACACTGATTATTTCTATTCCACAAACAAATAATAAAGATAAAAGTGGAACAAGTGTATCATTTTAGAAGTAAACTGGATCCCATAAAGAACTTGTTCAAGCTTGCCATTAACAACTCTGCCATCTTAAATCCATCTAACTCTAGCCATTAGATTTATTATTGACGATTTAGATGTCAGAATAGAAAGCACATTTAATTTGAAGATGATAACAAGCTGGAAGGGATGGCAAGCACTTTAAAAGACAGGAATGAAATGTAAAGTGATGTGATGAAATCAGCAAAATAGTAAGTAATTCAGTGGCATTACATACAAAGTGACACATGGCTACAAGACAGAGGAAGACAGAATAATAGAAAGGGTTCTACAGAAGATGAGAAGATGAGCTGAGGCTTAATGGACCAAAAATGGAGCACATGCCTACAGAGCCACAATGTATCAGGAGGTAGATGTAGTCTATATTGTATGTAAGATACCTGAAGTCTCTATGACTTCATGTGGCTCAGCTGGAGTACTACATCAGATTTAGGCACAACATTACAGCTGAATCAACTAGTCTAGAAAGGAGCAACAAACACTGAACAAAGCTGGAAAGTAAAGTACTAGACCAAGGGGAGAAATGAGTACTGACATGACAGCTGATGCCATCAAAAAGGCTGGCAAAGAGAGCAAAGCACTAATGTATTCTCCAGGACATTAAGTAATGGATTTAAGTTGCCACAAGGGAGATTTAACCTACACATTAAGAACATGCTGAATGGCAAGAGAGTTAAGTGCTAAAACACAACTGTCAAGAGAAGCTGGGAATTCTGCATCACTGGGCTATTTTAGAAACAGGTTAGACAAATGGCTGTCAAACATTATTTAAATAAAGCAAAATCTACCTGGGATTAGTAAAGGAAATCAGTGACCTCCTGGGGTCACATCTTTCTTATTGTTATGATTCTGTGTTCTTTAGATTTTTTTTTTAACAACTGTAAACCAATACATTGCTTGTATTGAGCTGAACGCTGAGCCAAATTACACTGATTTTAACACAGTGTGGTGGAAAATTATCACCAACCACCACTGAGTCAGCAAGACAGACAAATCCTTGAATGTAATGTCTGGATTTTAATTTTGGTGAAGCAGAAATTACCCTTATTTTTGCTTAAGAAATAAACAAGGTCAAAAGCAATTGTTGAAACTTAGTTCACTAGCTTTAAATATAACAGATTTGTGGTTGTCTTTTGCCTTTCAGTGCATTTAAGAGACAGTAAAAGACTGCTAAAAATAATGAGTTTGCCTCATAAAAGTTAGCATTAAAAAAATAAGCTAGAGGCCATAAAAACAAATGTCCCTTGGAGATTCTATCCATCTGGACAAGATAAAATATATAGCTACTGCAGTTATTTTGCAAACAATGTTAACAACATTATTCTAAAGTTTTCACATTGAATCTTAAAAACCAAAACACATCTCTTCTGTTCCAAAGATTCCCAGACCTCAGATTTACACCTAAAATTCACAGATGGCCTTACACTGTAATGGACCAAACCAAATCACTGACTCAGGAAAATATTTAAGCAACTCTTAAACCCATCTTCATTCAGCAGAACATTAATATGTGCTTAACTTTAATAGTATTCACATTTAAAACAAAATCTTTTTTTGATCCTATGGCATTTCACATATGCTCAGTAACACATTTGTTTAAATTCTAACCATGAATATGAAAGATGCTCCTAAAAGAGGCCGACTTGTATATGCCCTCCAATGAAGGATTACTTGGGAGCTGGAAAGAAAAGCTAGATGTGTCAAGGTTAGGTTCTGATATTNTATGAAAGATGCTCCTAAAGGAGACCGACTTGTATGTGCCCTCCAATGAAGGATTACTTGGGAGCTGGAAAGAAAAGCTAGATGTGTCAAGGTTAGGTTCTGATATTAAACACTGTTACCATCACATCACGTTAAGAGTTTCAAAGTGCTGGCTTTTACTCTCAAACATAGTGGTTATGTTCAAACCAAATTTGAATGGAAATGTATTATGTGGCTTTTCAAGAAAAGAAAGCCTGGCTGATTCTATCACTATGAAAACAACAATTTTAAATTATCATTTTTTTTTTTTTTCAGTTTCTCAGCACATAATATTCACAGTTTACTTTGAAATTACTCTATCCTACATTAATGTGGTTGATCTAATTCCTAAAACCTTAGGTCAAAGTGATAATTGACAGCCATCATATAACATTTAGAGGAGAAAATTGAAAATCTATGCAATATCTGCGAGTGGTGTAGCTTTCTTAATGAATCAGGAATGTTTGAAATGACCTGTTATTATGGATAGAGAATAAATAAGTTAATTATGAAGAAACAGTTATTACTTCACAACTACCTACTTAAACAACTGTATACTGTGCAACAGCCAGCACATATCCAGAGATACGGAATGACAAGTATTTTCCCAGAGCAAGGAAGGCTGGGAGCATTATATGCAGTATTTCAAGGGTAGCTAGGAAATACGTGAAATACCTCTAGAGCTGCTGGGAAGAATGTCACTGACTCCAACTCTATGCCACTAATAAATATGCAGGAAGTCAGGTTAAGTCTCAGAGCTAAAACAGGAACAACACTTGTTGCAAATGATGAATGATACTAAATTCAAATCCTAGTAATTTAGTGGTTTTTTTCGGTTTTGTTTTTTTTTTTTTTAGCACTAGGCAAGGGGTGTATTCTGGGTTTTTTTGTTTTGGTTTTTTTTTTCAATTTCCATTATGAAGAGGCAAAGATTTTGCTTGGGGAGTTGTTGAAAAAAGAAGCAAAACAAAACAGAAAAGAATGGCAAGATTTTGATCACAAATAAGTATGTGCTTGAATGCCCTACTGAAAAAAATAGTGTCAAAGAGCATATATAGAAACACAGAGGTTCAAGTAATTTCTGGCTTGTAGACTAGAGACTCATGCATTTGCTAAACTTGGGTAACCGTCTGGAAAATTCCTTAATGATAGCATACAGCATCAACCCTTGAATGCCACGGATAAAGATGTAATAGAGTCTTGGCACCATATGTGAGCAGAAAGCAGACTGATCATTAATCACCTTATCTTCATCCTTTTTCATTATAAATCCTATTACCAAATCTTTTGGTTTGCTGTTACTTCCAGACACACCTGCTCATTTGTCCATATTCCTAACCTCACCTCCATACATTCTTCTCGATAGCCCTCACCATGCACAAAATAAGCCTTCTCCACTTACTTGCAAGATCTGCTTATGCTTTTCTTAAAGACGCACCTTTGCTGTTTACAGATACTCATACTGACTTACACAGAAATAAATAGTTTTTAGCTCCCACTGTTTACCTATGTTTATCCTAGCAGGACATTCCTTTAACTGATAAAAAAGTGCTGAGGAAGAGAGATGTCCAAAGCAACAATTAGTCCAAAACACAACTCTTTGTTTTGTCTGGTCTTAATCTCCTGGGCTAAATTTCTCAAAAGTACCAGAGAGATGAAAAATTATAGATTAAAAAATATGTATATATATAAATTTTACTCAAAAGAAAGATACAATGGAAATACAGTGGTGCCACATAAAGTATCATGTGAATTAATCCTGTAATATTAAATTGGTCTACAGTATATAGTTCTGAATTAGAGAGCAGAGAGTAGAACTAGGCAGTAATATTCTGATATAAGAAGGTTCTCAATACTTACCATTTGTTTCATGTAGTAAATCAATCATTCAACAATGCTTTGGGCACTTGAAACCATCTCAGCTGGAATATGTTTTATCCCTGTTCAGCTATTGCTTAGTGCAGTAAATCTCTTGGTACCTGTGGCTGACTTTGTAAAATCCCATAGGGTTAACATTTCAGTGTTTGAGAAAGCCTGGAATTTCTTAAGCCATAATGACACTGAAGAGCTCTCATTCTACCTTACTTTTGAGCACCAATGGGAGTTGCAAAAAAATCTGCTTCCTCCTCCAGTGTTCTCTGCAGCGCCTGAGCCTCTGGACATGTTATATGCCTCTTAACTACAGATACAAGCAAGAAGATGACACATGTTTTGCCTATAAGCAATTGGTCCAGTAATTTCAGTACCCCTGTGCCTGGTTTGGGTGAGAGTAATGCTGTATCTTTATCATTCCTTTAAGCTACCAAGTTAATACCCTAAATTTTTAGCCACTAAATTTCTTGGAATGAATATTTCTTGATAACTCTCCTGTTGAAGTTAGTTTTCAGTGTAAAAATAGTAATTTTTTTGCATTAGGAATTATAATTTTAACCTATCAAACCACCAGGCCAAAGAATTATTCTTACTTGTTCTTATACATTAAATACTTATGCATTGCATTCAAAGCAGAACAGCAAATGCTGAGGTAGCTCCATTACTTAAAATCACACAGTGAATTGTTCAGTGTCCTTAAATCAGGGAATCCTGGACTTAAAATCTTACTTTTTGTCAAATAGACAATATTCATCTAATCAACATCTTACACATCTCAGGTGANTAGCTTTTATAGCAAATGCTGAGGTAGCTCCATTACTTAAAATCACACAGTGAATTGTTCAGTGTCCTTAAATCAGGGAATCCTGGACTTAAAATCTTACTTTTTGTCAAATAGACAATATTCATCTAATCAACATCTTACACATCTCAGGTGAGTTAATTCATCCCCTAAATTCTTGGACATAAATGGAGAAAATCAACTCTGAGTATATTTACTTTTCTTCTAAACATGACTAGTGAATTAATGGAAACATACCAAGTTACTCCAGTCATTGTCGATGCAGCATTTCCAGAGGGTGCACAGCCTGGAAAGTTACTCTATGAAGACAGCCATGTTGTGGGCCTTCCCTAAATGAGTAGAGGATCACATCTTCCAGCCTTCTCAATGTGCTTTAAGTTGCCCATGAAACTTACTTTAAAATGAAAGACAGGATAAATCTCTTCTAGTACATATACCAAAGGCAACTAGTGATGTCAACCTAACCTCATGTCCCTCTGCTTCAGTGATCACTGATGAAGAAATATAAGAGGAAGAAATTTTTAACATACTTCAATGTATGAAGGAGCATATGATAGTAGTGTGTGTATTTCTCTCTGAGAAGGCTAAAACCTGTCTGTGTTTTTTTTTAGTGTTTGTCTATGTAAAGTTTAAAGATAATGCTCAGTCTTTTAATCCGTTGTTGAAGGAGGTTGAAATAGGCTGTAGCAAAAATTAATTTAAAATGAAACATAATCCTATGTTTATTTAGTCAGCTAAGTTATAACTGAATTTAACTTTGATTGCATTTTCATACTGCTTTTATTCTTCTGGATCTGATCAGGATCAGAAATGACAGAGTACCTGAGCAAAACATAACAGAATATTTCTAAAGCCAAAGAGAAAAGAAGAAACTTCCATTCCTTAGCATCCTGCCTCACTGTGCAGAAAATAAATCTACAATTAGGTCAAAGTAATTCAGGTAAATATGATTGCCTGAATGTAGTCATTATTAATTTAAACCATAGAGCCTCAGTCAAGTGATTAATCTGAGAATATCACACATTGTATTTTCAAGGTATTTCAAATTATTTGCTGATTCTACTTGCTGCAAAATCTATCACCATTCTGCTTATAAATCATTCATAAGCTACTCCTAAATTCTACAAATGCATTTGCTATCAATAAGTGCTTGTCTGAATATATAATTTTTCTTCTACTCTTTCCTTTTTTCACCATTTACTATAGGACTAGCAATTTTTCATGGTTTCTGACATATTTGGTGAGCTAAATCATACAGACTTATTCCTTCTCCTTGATAGTATGACTGAGGCTTGGGGGAACAGGAAAAAAAAAAGAAAAAAATTGAGAATTGTAAATGAGAAAAAGAATCTGCCATCCTGGAATAAACTATCTTGAATATAGCCCAGTACTGTGCATCTGACAGTTGTCAGTTCTGGATCCTTCAAAAGAAGACAGAAGAAATCTCTAACAGCAGAGGGAAAATAATCATACAACTCACAGTTCTTTGCATAAACTCTGCCAGTTAGAGATTGGTTAACATCTTCAAGTAGAAGTCAAAATGCTTTCTAACGCTGTCATCATTATTAATTCTGTCCGAAAATATTCCTGATACTTTTATGTCCTTATAATTTTTACTTTCACATGTCAATTTGTTTTCAATTTAAATTCTTCTATTTCAAAATAGCAAATGACAATTACAGATTTTGTGGCACAAATGCTTAGTCAAACAGCCATTTATAAACCTTTCAGTATCAATACTTTCAGCAACATAGAAAACCTGTCAAAATGACTACATGTGTGTCTAAAAGTACTAGGAAAACAGATTTAGTATTTCTAGTTATGAAAAATAACTTTTGGACTCCTACCTAGCAGCAATAGCATTGATAAAAAAGCTTCAGGGATAACAGAAGGATCCCTCAGAAACTGAGGAGGTATTTTCTGTTTTGGTTTTTGTTTTTTAAGGAGACACAAAATTGGTCTACATGTTTTACACTTCTTCTGAGCAGGTTAGAGTGGATAGAGGTTTTTTTTTTTTTCTGGGTGAAGAATTAACATATAGACAAGGTCTGATTATGCGTTGCTTACCCTTTAGTGTGAGTAAAAATATATCGATAGGATGTATTACCATTCTTATTCTCTTCTAATTTTAGCCATTAAAAAAAAAAATATCAAGCATTTAGTCAAAACAGTTATTCAGGTTACAGTTTGGACAATGCAGAGAGATGGACTGATTTGAGAGTCCACCTGGAAACAACTGTTTAAGACTAGGATGAATCACTCCTATCTTAGACACCCACCTTAGACATCTATGTTAGACACCTATGAAACCATAGACATCTATGCTAGACACCATAGACAATCTACTTGCAACATTTTCTGTGCTTATGAGCCAAATTCTGTGAACTGCTAAGTACCCTAAGCTTCCCATACAGACAATAGAGGTTAACAGCATACAAATCTACCCAAAAACAGCTCACTTCCTCTCAGACTAAAGCTTTAAGGAACAAAATTCGCTTTTAATGATAATCTGGCAACAGCTTATTGAAAAGTGGAACCATTGGGAGATAGGCGTTTCTATACTTCTATTAACACCACTGATCAAAGATTTATAAAAGTCAGTATTAAAGTTCTTTTGAAATCTCATTCCCAGGAATCACAGTTCAGAACAATGCCACTCCAGCTTATCAGTAGGTTTTACAATAAGACCCTTATTAGATTGCAATTGATTCACAGCAATCTATTCATTTTTAGTCAAATTAAAGTAACCTTTATTGTCATGCCACAGTTCATGCTGATACAATTAATGTGGTGTGTGAGCATTTCTATTATGAAAATCCTTTCTTCCCTGCCTTGATTTATAGTATAAAGAACTCGCATGGCACTGAAACTTGTCATATAAAGCCTTACCCAGGCAAGAATGTTATTCTTTGAAATAAAATAATAATGGAAAAAGAATTTTACTGGTTTCCCTATGCAGGAATATAATGAGGTGAGAAGCTGAAAACAGAACATTAGAACTGACCACTTGCCCCATCACACTAGCATTCTTTAACTGCAGATGACTAAGTAGTAAATGTGAAGACCAGGAAACTGGCAATCTGATTTGTCTTCACTGTCTTCATTTTACCTGATACAAAGCTATGAGGTGAAGACATGACCTCATGTAGTTCCCATTCCTTTAATGCACCCTTAATTTCAAGGAGTGAAACCAAAAAATAGTCACAGGGAAATGCAGGAACTGCAGCCATATCCTGATGTTGCACAGACTGTGTGCTCTCACAACACAGTCAGGAACCTGCCCCAGGGGGATCATCAATGGACAAGCAAGAAAAGAAACTGAGTGCGATATAAAGTCAGGTTAACACAAATAAGCTAGGAAACAGTCATGAAATTCCAGGTGTCCAGATAAAGGATAGACTAAAGCGTATATTTTATTCTCTACATCTGGTATCTATCCTAGATTCATATTTTGGGCTATATTTTTAACTCACTGTTAACGGAAACTGCACAAAGCTCAGTGCTTTGCAGACAGAATGCACTCCTACATCTTCTTTGTGGGCTTAGCAATGCATGCACTGTATAGTATTGATTTACAAATGCAAGAGATATAGTGAGAACAACATCAGGGTTAAGGTAGCCATTTCTTCATTTGCCTCTAGTTTTAAAGCAAGATGTCAGTCTTTGCTTGAGAATTACACTCATGGTTCCTTGAACACTAAAAGCTGTTTTAAGCAGCCAATGCTGGTGCTGAAAGCCCTCCATATACGAGCAAAACCATCCTTTCACTTAGGCCAGAAGAAGGGTTCATGTGGCTGATCAGACAACTTATCCCAAATACAACACACTGGTCAAACAAACATCAGTTCCCAGACTCGGGATTTTTTATTTTTTTTTTGCATTATTACATGGATGGCACTTGAAAACAAAAGGCAGAGGCAGGAATGAACAAGTGAGGATAAGAATTCCTCCTCTGGCAGCACTGAAAGACTTGCCTAACTTTAAATACTCCCCTGTGTTAAAGACAGTTTTCAGAGTCTGCTTCCTCCTGTGCAGCTTCAACTTACCATTAGCCAACAGAGCACAGCAAAATCAGACAGAGGCACTCTGGACTCTAATCCAAAAATAATTAAAGATGATGGAAACCTAGCTCTGCATTCTAACAGGAGCTGGACTTTTAGATCTTCCACACCTGTGGTAGTTCTTATAAGAGGTTTGTTGACATATTCAAACCTATATCCTGATTATAAAAAATAATTGCAATCAAGTAGAGATTACAGCTCTTTTCAAATTTCAAATCAGTTCCACATCCTGACAATTTAATACCTAGCATGCAGAATACCCAACACAAGCTCCACTGAGATGCAGTGAATTAAATTATAGCAAATCTTTGCACAACATCTACAAACACATAGATTTATAGAAACATACAAACTGTACATGCTGTTCAGTCTTAAAAGATAAAAAGAAAGCAATGTGAAGAGCCTTTAGTGCTGTTGTATAACAATTTGACTTGGAAACAATTTGAGTTGAGGACTGTCTGTCTAATAGCCAATCTATTTGAAGCTGATCTTCTGGGTCTTTTTTTTTTTGTCATCTTCTCTCTCATAAACGTGGAAAAATTATCAGTAAAGTGAATCCTTTTATCAGCATCTGTACAGATTCATATAGTTAGCAAAGAAAGCAAGCTATTGTATTTCCATTACTGAAGTAAAATCTAGTGGTTTTTTTTTTTTTCCAATACACGGTTTAATCAATTGGGAGAACTTCTAGTCATAGTTTTAAGGACATAATCCTGATTACTACCAATAACTTGAATATCCCCCTTCTGTTTGCAGAACCTGTAGAACATGTCCATAGGAACTGACAGTTAGAAAGGCTAGAAGTTTTCCAATTACTTGCAGCAATTAGTGCAAGTATGCAAGGTGAACTTTTGGGTGGATCTCATTTCAGGTGATTTTTGCTTAACCTTGTATGTGATAACTCTAGAGAACTCTATGTCCTAAAGGCAGGCTTTTGCTCATCACTCTCTCCCCCTCATTAGGATTCAGATGTATGCACATATTAGCAGATAAATGACTGATGAGAACACATGTTGCCATATGCTATACGAGAAGAGAGTTGTCCCTAATTTCAGCACCAGTGTTACACTCTGACACCAACATTGCCATTCTGCCACATGGCAGCAGATGTTCAGAGCCTTAGAGGTCGGCTTCCCAGTGAGGGAGAAAGCAATGACATAGAAGCTGACTAAACTCTTAATTGTTACTTACTAGATTCACACAATATACAGAGATTCCAAACTTCGTTACAGAACACACAGGGCAAACACAGGTCCAAAGAAGACTGAAAGTGCATCTTGACACCTGCACCAGTAGTATTTTATTGTTGGTTTTGCAGACAGAAAATAAGCTCCTGATTCTAATTCAGAAAAGCTGACAAACATTAAAACAGCTGACCCAAACTATCAATAAACTTTGAGGTTTTTCTATAGAAGAAAGAAGGTATTTTGTAAATACACTTCCCTTGTGTACCTCAGATGCCTTGTACTAATTCATGTTAGTTCTTTGGAATAAAATCATCATGAAAGAAATGGTGCAGCTGAAGACAACTCAGTTTAAAATGAAACAAAAAAACTCTGGTGAAAATTTTCCTTCTGATATGAAAGGCAGATGTATAATCAGAGTTTATCTTATTCTGGGCTTTTTTCATCATCTTGCTTCTTCACACATAATAGCTAAACCCACTGGTTTATGTTGCTTAAGACAAGTTAGTTAATAAGCAAAACTTACATAAAGACCACATCTAGGCAAGAATATCTTGGGATATGAATAAATGTATTAAGGAGTCAATATTAAGTATATATGTGGACAGATAAAATTAAAAGTATGGGCTTTAACAGTTTCCAGGTCTGAGCATGTAATCTGATGTCCAGAAGAAGAACGTGGATCTTTGCCTCTTCTCAAGGAAAGCAACAGCTCTTAACATTTGAAAATCAATCATGAAACACACCAGCATGTAGATGAGTGAGTCTTAGTCAGAATAGACAAATACACGAATATTGGTATTTGTACTTTAGCTTCTCTCTGTTGTAAGTATTCTTTATTATTTTATTTGTCATAAGAGTTTATATTATGCAAACAAATTAAATCTGCTTGTAGCAGTACCTTAGGTCCACTAAGCTGTGTGTTCTCGTTTCTCATACTTAAAAAGAAAACCTGTTCACAAGTATCTTTTAGGACTAATTACTGGTTGCTTGTGGCATAATCTCTCTGAATGCTGTACTAAATGCCAACATTTCATTTTTCAGATAGCCACTGATCTTTTTGTTCAAATTTGGAATGTAATGAAGACCTTGTATGATGTATTGCTTTATTTCAATCTCATCATGTACACTTAACAAGCTTTTCTTCTTACACCTTCCCCTTCTAGGTTGTTCATTTATATTTTACTGTAAATAACAAAGAAAGTATGAACCATTTTTACTGTCCATATGTCACAGAATAATCATCTTATCAGTCATTTCACAATCATGGTCTTACAAGGCCAAGTTCATTTGAAATAACGGAATGGCTGTTGAATTTCAATGTTCACTTTGCTTCTTAGAACATAGTAATCAAATGACAGCATGCATTTTTCAGCAGTTTATTGCAATAAGGTTTCCTGCAATAAGATTGCAGTCAAAGATGGATTGTGAGAATAATGCCTTAGGTAGGTGTCTTGCTCCTGGACAGGATATAAATTAATTGGGAAAACCTGGGACCCAATTTCTAGGACTACAAGCAGAGAACAAAAGAATCCAAATCCATGAAAAGCAGAGATGGTGGGGAGCTTGTATTTAGAGACTGGAAAGTTTTGCACTATTTCAAATCATTAAGTGATTTTATACAAACTATATGAGGAATCCACAACTACACTAAGTTATTTCATATATTAAGTCTCAGATTTCTTGCAGGAGAGCACAAAATCCCCAGATGCTCATAATTTATGTTTTATTTAAAGAATAGTAGTGAAATATAAAGTTGATCTGGAAGGTAATAAAAAAAGAATCTTTGAATGATACCCACTCCAGTAAATTCAGTTAATCTCATGTGTAATTTTAAAATATTTTGTATAAAAAGAGTACACTGATACTTCATATAATTTTTTACCAAATATTCATATGAATGTTCCTTACTGAGGGAGGCTGGGGGGAGGAAACAGGGGGGAGATAAAGGCTTTGTTCTGAAAAGTATAACAATATTTTCATTATCGTTTTACCCAATGACAAAACCAACATCATAATATTGAAAGTCCCTTTAGGATAGAAATTTCCCTTTCTCAGCAGCTCTAGATCCATACACTTCCAATTTGTATAAATCAGGTATACAGACTATTTTAAATTTCTTGTCTTTTTACCTCTGCAGCCTCATTTTTTTTTATTTTATTTTTTTTTCTGGTAAAAAAAAAAAAATTTAAAAAATTTATTTTTTTCAATTATAAAATAAAAAAAATAAAAGAAAANCTCTGAATGCTGTACTAAATGCCAACATTTCATTTTTCAGATAGCCACTGATCTTTTTGTTCAAATTTGGAATGTAATGAAGACCTTGTATGATGTATTGCTTTATTTCAATCTCATCATGTACGCTTACAAGCTTTTCTTCTTACACCTTCCCCTTCTAGGTTGTTCATTTATATTTTACTGTAAATAACAAAGAAAGTATGAACCATTTTTACTGTCCATATGTCACAGAATAATCATCTTATCAGTCATTTCACAATCATGGTCTTACAAGGCCAAGTTCATTTGAAATAACGGAATGGCTGTTGAATTTCAATGTTCACTTTGCTTCTTAGAACATAGTAATCAAATGACAGCATGCATTTTTCAGCAGTTTATTGCAATAAGGTTTCCTGCAATAAGATTGCAGTCAAAGATGGATTGTGAGAATAATGCCTTAGGTAGGTGTCTTGCTCCTGGACAGGATATAAATTAATTGGGAAAACCTGGGACCCAATTTCTAGGACTACAAGCAGAGAACAAAAGAATCCAAATCCATGAAAAGCAGAGATGGTGGGGAGCTTGTATTTAGAGACTGGAAAGTTTTGCACTATTTCAAATCATTAAGTGATTTTATACAAACTATATGAGGAATCCACAACTACACTAAGTTATTTCATATATTAAGTCTCAGATTTCTTGCAGGAGAGCACAAAATCCCCAGATGTTCATAATTTATGTTTTATTTAAAGAATAGTAGTGAAATATAAAGTTGATCTGGAAGGTAATAAAAAAAGAATCTTTGAATGATACCCACTCCAGTAAATTCAGTTAATCTCATGTGTAATTTTAAAATATTTTGTATAAAAAGAGTACACTGATACTTCATATAATTTTTTACCAAATATTCATATGAATGTTCCTTACTGAGGGAGGCTGGGGGGAGGAAACAGGGGGGAGATAAAGGCTTTGTTCTGAAAAGTATAACAATATTTTCATTATCGTTTTACCCAATGACAAAACCAACATCATAATATTGAAAGTCCCTTTAGGATAGAAATTTCCCTTTCTCAGCAGCTCTAGATCCATACACTTCCAATTTGTATAAATCAGGTATACAGACTATTTTAAATTTCTTGTCTTTTTACCTCTGCAGCCTCATTTTTTTTTATTTTATTTTTTTTTCTGGTAAAAAAAAAAAAATTTAAAAAACTTATGTTTTCCAAGTATAACACCAACAGCATGAAAGCAAAATTAAGCTAGAAAAATTCTGAAAAGTAATATTTAACAAATACAGAAAACTCAGTCTCCTGAGTTGAAGACATGAGGTAAGTAGGACCTGAATGTAGGAGGTGTGCACCAGCTGTTTGTGCATTTTAATTTACTTTGAAGGATGAAAGAAATGACAGAAGAACTCACCTCTTTTGTGCAATCTGTGTGCTCAGTATTTCACCCTTTCTTCACAGAAATTAAGTGCCAGTCCCAGTAAGTGAAGCTTTATTCACTGGCATAGCAATGCAACACCAGGCTGTACATGACAATGGGAAGGAATTCATACCATTGTTTATGGGGAGTCCTCTAAGACATCCCTTAAAAACTATACCTGGTAAAAAGGGAGAGACAAGGGCAATCAATCACACTTAATTACTTTGCTAACATTTCTAAAAGTAATGTAAAAGCCTCTGCCAGCCTGTGCACCACCCCAAAGGCACCATGAGGAAAGACCCTTCTGCCAGACACTGACCAATATATCTGACTTAAAGTGACAGCCTGACTGTTCAGCTGCAAAGGGCTTCAGCAGCCTTCGTTTCTTATACTAAGAACTGGATTGCAGAGATTATACAGGACTTGTATACCAATCCTCTGCTGTTATACACCAGTGACATTCTTCTGCTTCATACTAGTCTGGCTGTTGCCTTAGTGGTTAAATAATGGGCTTTCATACAAACAGTAAAAGACATATCTAAGCTCATGTTCCATTATTCACAACAGGAATTTTACCATAGAAACTCAGCCTATTTTGGGAATACCAGAGCAAGCAAGGTCTGTATTATCCTCTTCTAAGATGACAATCTTTGTGCTACAAAGAATGAAATCTGCTCTATTAATTACACTCTTCTGCAGCTCTGCATCTTGTAGGCCTGTCCTCAAAGATATTTCATTATCTTGGCAGCCAAGGGTTCACTATCTAGCACCCAGCTTCTCACTGACAAAAGATCTTCCAGTCACTGAAAAGAGGCTTTCTGTAAGTAAAGGTTACCACAAACTAAGTTGATGCTATTGACTGTGACAGTGATTCTTTAGTTCAGTGATGGTTCTCTTACCACTCCACACACTTTCATAATGTACTCAAATGGTGCTCTGCAAAATTACAGCCAGTGATAGTTACACATCCCAGAGTTAAGGGCTTAATTCTGCGTATAGATCCTATCAATGTCAGTGTGGTTACAGGCAGTGTAATTCTAAGTTTCAAGTTATGCAGTTATATGTGGGTTCACTATGGTTGTTTCAAAACATTTTAGCTCTGGTATAGTAAGTTATAGTTGCTTCACTCTAACATAAAGACGTACTCTAACACTTGATTTGCTCTCTGGAGAGAGATCCCAAGCTACAGCCAGATGGCTATGAGGCTCCTGCTAGGTCTGAATCATGATGACCAATTTATAAGAATTGGAGCCCACAGCATTACTCATTTTACAATGTCTGGGGTTAAAATTTTATATGAAAAATGTAACTGAATCAACTAGTGACAGCATCTTATTGTATTTTATTGTGCTGTGTTTCTAATAGCATTAGAAGATATAGCACTCAATTACTCAAAAATGAGAAAATTTCAGTACGAGTATTTTTATACACAAATGAAAAGTGCTTGGAGTAGCTAGAGATATTCATGTGTAGGAAAACTAAGTTGAATACACTTTGTAAAGAGTGCTGCTTCTTTTTCCTACTGCTAGTGAGTGATGAACATGATTATTTTACTGAGAATAGGAGAGAAAATGTAAACTAAGCAAACAACTGCAGTTCCAGAAATTCTACTTCATACATTATGCCAATAAGGAAAATGTAGCTAGCTGATTTTATAATGCTTTAGCTTCAAATTGAAATAAGTAAAAGTCCTTTGTGTGCATTGCAGAGCACTTTCAGGAGACTGTTTCCTGCCTTTGATGGTGCAGTATCTGTTAATGAAACAGGTGTTTGGGTTTTTCACTAATGTGATGTGTTTTATCTGGATCTTACAGTGCCCGGGAACAGGAAATTAGTAATTGAGCATCACATTCTTTCAGTCACTTATCCTGCAATGAGATTTGAAAATAAAATTACTTTAAAAGCTTTTCGATTTTATCTTCTTTAAAATTTTCCCTTGCTCTAACACCTCCCCAGAAGCCTAAGTTCATTATAAATTACAAATGTACACATAAAAGATTCTGCCTAAACTCAGCACACCTTGGCTCCTTTTGACTGGAGAGCACAATGAGAAAAGCTGACCAGAAGAGATGCAGTTGTGAATTCATGTCTGCCTTTTGCATGCAAACGTAGAAAATCCCTGCCTCTTTTGTTTCTGAAAAATTACCATAAACATCCTACTTCTTAATTTAAATCTGAATTGTTTGTTATTTTCCATGACAAAGCTACTAAGTATGCTGGGAACATGCACTCTGCTGCTAATGTCTTTGAGACCAACACTTTACCATTTCATGGTAAAACACCAGTTTTTGAAGGCAGATGTCCATGCTCAGAAATGGGTCTAAAAACATGTGCCTAAGCCCAAAGCAAATCTTTCAGAAAATTGTTATCATTCAGATACAAATGCTTCATTCTGTTGCATTCATACACCCAAGCCTATGGTCACTATTTAACCAACAAATTGCTTGTTTTGGCTTGTACATGCAGAATACTTTTCCTTCCTAAATATATGCAAAATGTCCTATTTAAACTCTGTTTACTTGCCCATATATGATTAAGCTGCAGTGCATCACTTATTTCACAAATGAGAGTTCATCTCTTACTCCTGTACAGGCAAAACTTCTCTGCCCTGTTAAATACTGCCATACATATGCATTATATACCAAAAATGCCTTATTTAGTCACACGATAGCTCTTTTGCAAAAAATCACTGGAGATAACATATTGCTACTATACCAGTTTCAGACTTTCCTAGGAACTTAAAAATAGGAAAACATGACCAGTAATACAAAATTCCTTACTATGATAACAGTAATAAAATATGCTTCTTAAAAATTTTCAAGCATTAGTCTTTCAGTAGTTTTAAAAACGTACAACACTGTGATTTACATTCTACTGTATTTTAACATGAAAGGAAAAGCCCTCAGACAAAAAAATATGAGTTGATTATGATTATTCTTAAATGAAAATATTTTTAAATTTCAAATTCTATTAACAAATTAGCAAATAGATTACTTGCATATTAAATATTTCAGTGACAATCCCCAGCGTAATCTCATATGACTTTAGAACTGTTTTGATTTTTCAGGCTTATAATGTTTTGTTAATAATTTAAAAAAATGCATTCCTGTCAAGATCTCAGATTGAAATTTCTTCACTGGATAGATTTACCTTGAAGGCTTCTATTACTTTTCTTTCTTCCTGAAGGAAAACTATTTGGAACTTGGGAAGTCTAATGTTGTTCTTCTTGGTACTTCTGCCAGTACTGAGCCTAACTTTGTCTATTCTGAGAGCTTCAGAGTCCTGGCTTTAAGTCTGACTCTAAGACCTCTGAAAGATCTCTAAGGGGAAGATCTTTTTTTATTCAGTCAAAGGGTAAGAAATGCTAAGAAATTAAGCATGCTTTTTGTGTATATCTCACAAACAATGCAACTTGTTTTGGATGTTTGTAAGAGAAAATATCATTTAAATGTAAAGTTATAATGAAGAACTAAATTTACAATATAGAGAAAAAATAAAAGATTAGTTTATACTGTGCTGAAAGTTAATAATGTGCTGACTAAAGAGAATTAAATCACACTTTCATTATAGCTTACCATGACTACTAATTTTATTTAAGACTCAACTTGATTAATTCAATTACCATTCTAATTCTAAATTTATTTTTTTTTTACTTTTCTTAAAGAAAAATTATGTAGAATATCTTCATGCATTGTGATCAAATAAGGAGTTTTCCTTTAAACATATGGAATTTAGTTAATTTTTCACTTGTTTAAAATTACAGTGTAGTGATAACAGATGATAGTGAAACAGCTGAGAAATGCTACTGGTATTGTGACTGCTGCCCATACAGTGGCTCAAAGCCAAATGGACAAGGTATTGGCACCAATGACAAGAATTATCGTTTGGCAAAGATGGAGATTTGACTTAGAGATACATTCCTAACAAAGAATAAACACTAAATTGAACATCACAGCCACTACTGCTGTAGCAATGCCTGCTGGAAATGCCAGTGGGATAGATCCTTGCTTGAGATTTATACAGGTTGAAGAAAGCTCAGGCTTCTTTCTTGGGAGAGGAAAAAAAATGGGGGCGTATTGGCTTAAATGCATGTTTTGACTTCCCTTCCAGCATCAAAGAGGTCTTGTATAGGTGTTCCATATAAATGATTCAGAAGGTTGGGACAACTGCTTTATGTACAGCTTGGCAAGATATAAATTGAGATGAATTGGATCTCTACCATTACAAAATGGTCATTAATTCAAAAAACTTTTTTCAGCAGAGAACAAGAGACAGAGATATGTACAGAGATATGAAATATGGAAGTATTTACAAAGACAACTCTTATCACAAATTTTTATTCAGATTTACTCAAATGGACAGAGATAATCCCTCTCCACCATTTCTCTCCATCCAGCATTCATTTACTCATTCTAATTAACCTTGTTTTAGAAACTCATTCATTTCTAGTCAGAGCAACACAAGAAATAGCCATTACTTTCTGAGGAAAAGCTTTTACTCTAAAACATTTCTAGATTGTTCATGTTAGACAGTATTATTAGCATATGAAGTGGTCAAACAACATAAGAAAACCAAGATACACAACAATGGAGTGAGTCTTCCTTTTCTGTAATGGTGACACTAGCTTGTTCTAGTTGAAGAAAGAAATACTGAAGTAGCTTTATTTGAAGCAATATCTTTACTAAGTCCATGCTCCAGTGAGCCTAATGCCAGAATATTGCTTATTTTGTTTAAAACTTTAGATGTAAGTTTAATATATACATAAAAATGACTTTGACTTAACATGGAAAAAAACCCCTAAAGTTGGTTTAAATGAGATTTAGATTATTAACTGCAATATACATTGCTCTTTTTTCTTAGACTGAGTACAGCAGAGTAAATTTTAATTGTAATACTTAGGGATTTTCATTAGCAGTGAAACCCCTTGTGTGCTGAAACAAGAGTATTCCCTAGAGAGTGTAGAAGCAAGCGAGAGAGAATATGTAATGAACTGAGCTCAACAAAATGAAGGTCAGAGCCAACATTCATGCAGAAAAGAGGTCACCTTAGGAAGCTGCATTATTAAATACAACCTGAAATATATACACCTTGACAAGCAGCAGCAGGAGATCAGTACCTACTCCAGATACAATCAAATGATAAAACATGGGTGCATTTGCAAGCCAAAACACACCTTAAGGAACAGGCTTTTACTGATTTGCAAAGCAGACTATTACTTTATTGGCTAGATTCCTGGCTCATATGGAACCAAGTATCAATTTGTACTGGTCGGTAACTGGCACGAAGAATGTAAGAAGTACACGTGTAAATTATTTTGTCTCATGAACAAAATCAAACTCAGCAGAGCTATTGCATATAATTTACAGGAAGGAGAAGTACGGCTTTATGTTGCAAAAGAGCAAGAAAAAGATACAGATGTGAAATTTAAGTGAAATTAATCTTGGGAATGAACTAAAAGAAAACAACAAAAAGAATCTCCCCAGAAAAACATCACTGTGTGGACAAAAGCGGCCAGAGACAAGCTGGATGATGAAGACCAATCAGCACCACACACGTTACCTCTGGGAGAGACAAAATACAGTAAGTAGACTCTGAAGAGCATGGGTGCTGAGAGCTGTGAACAGAAGGAAGCAGACAAATTATGATAGATGACTGACCGAGGGTCTTGTGTTTACCATCCAGCAACAGCATGTCTTGTACAGTTGAGAGACAAGTCCAGCAAGATGATAAAAGTTCACTAATTGCCTAAACACTTGTGAAGCAGCAAAGAGACCACACTGAGATCTCACAGGTGTTTGACGTTTGACAGCACAGTCATTCCATTTCTGGAAGGTCAGGCCCAAAGATTTGTGGTGAATGAAGTTAAACCTAATTGGCAGTATGTCACAAGTGGTGTTTCCCAAGGCTCAGGATTGGTACCAGTTCTCTTTTAAGGCCAATGATCTTGATGAGGGATTTGAGTGTACCCTCATTATGTCTGCAGATGACACCAAGTTGGGCAGGAGTGTTCATCTGCTTGAGGACAGAAAAGATCGACAAAGAGATCTGGATAGGCTGGATTGATGAACCAAGGCCAAATGCATTGAGATTCAACAAGGCTCAGTGTTGGGTACTTCACCTGGATCACAACAACCTCATGCAACATTACAGGCTTGGAGGAGTGTCACTGGACTGCTGCTTGGTGGAAAAGGACCTGGGGGTATTGATTAACCACCAGGTGAGTATGAGCCAGCTTGAGCCCAGGTGGCCAAAAAGGCCAACACCATCCTGGCTTGTGTCAGCACTAGCATAGCCAGCAGGACCAGGGCAGCGATCATTCCGCTGTAGTTGGCACTGGTGAGGCTGCACCTCAAATACTGTGCTCAGTTTGGCTCTCCTCACTAAAAGAAAGACATTGAGGTGTTGAAGCAGTGCTAGGTTTATGCTTAGACTCAACGATCTGAAAGATCTTTTCCAACCTAAATGATTCTATGAGTCTATGGTTCTGAGACTCTAAACTAGGATGTCCACAACAGAAGAATCTTTAATAGGGTTATCCCCCTTTACTCATCTAAAAGAGTTATTGATGACTGTTTGAATTTTGCCTCTGGTAACTAGTACTTCTTAAGTCACTTTTCTTCACAGTTTCATGTCCCAGAAGGGTTTTAATTTCCACACTCAGTGGACTGAATAGCCTGATAAAAAGGTCTGTGGCCTTTCAACCAGTTTTTAACAGCGCTGTCCTCCCTTTTTGTTCCCAAAGCAATTTACATAATATAGCACTCACACCTACTGATCAGAGATTTATTACAGTTGTCAGTCACAGCAAAGATTATAATTACTACAGTATTGCAAGAAACACAGTGGTTAGGCGTACAGATTTAATTCTGGTGCCACTGTGGTATTTTTATACTTGGTTTTATTTCTTTCCTTTTTTTTTTTTTTTTTTTTTTTTTT
>NDXB01007062.1:68231-117782 GCA_002631895.1 Agapornis roseicollis
TTTTTTTTTTTTTTTTTTCCCTTGAAGTGTATGGATACAAGTAAAAGCAGAAACAAGTCTTGGAAGTAGAGATGCAATTTGGGAATTCACTTAAATGGAACAAGTTGATTATCTTCAGCCTTGCCTGTGTTCACCCACATGTGCATCAAAAGTAACTTGACTAACACCAGTAAGAGTTTCTCCACCCTAAAGGCAAAACAACCAGACAGAACATGGTTCACTATTCCCTCAGCATCTATGACTGATGGGGAGATGTCATGCCTAACAATAACAACACATGGCTTTTGATCAGCGTGCAACCAAAATCCTTTGCAAAATGTGAAGAATGCTGAGATGACAAACAGCTATTCCTCTATGACAAGCATTACAGACTTCACTGCTATGTGACAGATAAATGTGGTTTGCATATTTCAAAGTATTTAGGAAACCAAGAATCCGAGTCTCTACTGCCATGTCTACAAGTTTCCCAAAAAAAATTTAGGTACATGATCTTTTCACATAACCCTGAACATACTCTGTATGTACACTAAGCAGATGTGCTCTGCCTTCCTTTAAGCTGACCAGAAATAGGTTTGTACTACGACTCTCAAACTCAGTTAAAGTGTCCTGCTTACCACTGAGCTCATTAGCTTGGGCTGAGTACCTCACTGACCATGACAGTATGGCTTCTGGTTTGTTCAGAGGTCACCAAGTATCTTAAGAGGGGTCTGCAAAAGACCAGTGAAACTGCACTACATTGTATTTAGAACCAAACCAGCAATGTTTTTAATATTATTTTAGGCACCGGATGTATTTAGGACTTCCTACCTTAAAATTGTTTCAGTACAGCCAGATCCTAATTTTTAAAAGGTGTTGAATAATCCTATAATGAGGCTTAAAAACAAGTCTTGAAATGCATGAGCTAATACATTTTTAAATACCAACTGTTTACAAAGTCTACTCATGTCCAAACTAAAAGGCTTTTTGGTGTTTGCATTCTGCTCAGGATATTGTTTCCCATTTCTCCTGATTCCTTTTCTCTTTGTATCTCTAACATTTCTTTCTCTGCCAATAGGTTTAATCAATTAAAATACATACACCATTATAGTTCTATAAAGCTCATGGCACTTTAAAGATACATCAACAAGCACTGTCCACGATGTTTTCTTTAATAAGACAAAATCTTAACTGGCTACTAACAAAAAATAGATGTGTCTGCTTAGAATCATAGAATCATAGAATAGTTAGAGTTGGAAAGGACCTTAAGATCATCTAGGTCCAACCCCCCTGCCATAAGCAGGGACACCTCACACTAAACCATGTCACCCAAGGCTTCATCCAACATGGCCTTGAACACTGCCAGGGATGGAGCACCCACAACCTCCCTGGCCAATCCATTCCAGCATCTCACCACCCTAACAGGAAAGAATTTCTTCCTTATATCCTATCTAAACCTCTCCTGTTTAAGATTGAACCCATTACCCCTTGTCCTGTCACTACAGTCCCTAATGAAGAGCCCCTCCCCAGCATTCCTATAGGCCCCCTTCAGATACTGGAAGGCTGCTATGAGGTCTCCACGCAGCCTTCTCTTCTCCAGGCAGCCCCAACTTTCTCAGCCTGTCTTTGTATGGGAGATGCTCCAGTCCCCCTATCATCTTCATGGCCCTCCTCTGGACTTGTTCCAACAGCTCCATGTCCTTTTTATGTTGAGGACACATCCTACAGGAGTCCTGGAAGCAAGATGGTATGGAGAAAAGTCCAAACCTTCTCTATTTTTTAATGTCTGCTATTAAGGGAGGGGACATTTCTTTCAGAAAGGTACAATGAGAAAATATTATGTTTCAAAAAGGAGCAGCAAGGTTTGCAAATTCAGTATGGTTTGAGACCTCAGGAAAATCTTAGTGGTTCTGAGACTCATCCAAGACTCTGCATTCATTTCTCCAAAAGTCAGAATCATTTGTTTGCAGCTTCTCTCCTACAGCTGAGTTACTTGACACAGTTAATAACCATAGTGAGTATATTGAAAATCATCAGCCACGAATAACTTCCAGTATTAAATAGAGACAGGGTGGTCTTCCTCTTCTCCTTGACACAGGGTAAATGGCCGTTTTTCCACTGCAGTAGTTAACAGTAACTGGCACTATCATTCATTGACATATTATATGGCACACATTCTGAGAGACCCATATACAGTGATAATTTGCACATGCAAAAGCAGTAAAGTTTCTCAATATACACAAATATCTAACCTCTGAAAATTGTATTTTTGTTACTAAAAGTAATGTCTTCCATCCAATACAAAATTCCAACCCCGTTCCCTTTTGCATGTTAAAAATCAAGAACTTAATTCTGTAAACAAGACTATTCAAGAAAATGAAACACATAATTATAACTTAATTTTAGAGGAAGGAACTGATAATTGTGTGATTGCCCTTCAGCTGTGGGAACATCTTGCTCCAGTAAAGGTCCCGTTGAATTATGTAAGGCCACTTGTGGAGCAAGATAACATTCAATACAAATATTAGTTTAGAGTCTTAGATAATAAATTATTTCATCAGCAGTCCAACAGAACACATGCTTGATCTGAAGGGTCAAGACCATAATATTTTTCTGTTAAATGCTCTCTACTCAATGCTAGGAATACTGCCAAATTAAAACTGCTACACACATTAAAAGCAAATTCTTATATGCATGGTTATTTTATATATTATAACTTGAAATTTCTCCATTTTAGACATCTGACTATACTCTAATTTTCTGTTTTCTAGATATTTCCTCATTTAGATTATTTTTGTCCTCCACTTCCCGTTTGGTAGTGCAAAAAATACCTCAGTTGCTTTCATCATACCCAGAAATCCAAAACCGTAAGTGGTTACATGCATCAGTCACCATGACACATTGCAATATCCAGGTTACAAAGAACAATATAGCATGTTAAATTCCAAAGCATCAATTCCTTTCTTTAGACTTGTAGAAAGCCACAGAACCAGGTGACTTGATGGTTCATTAAAACATTATTTTTACAGAATCTGTGTCTGCAGACTAAAACAAAATTATTACTTTCACAAAAACATTTCTAGGTTTATTTGAGCAGATTTTAAATAACAAATTTGAAAGGGCAATACATTAAAAGAAAACGAACAAACAAAAACCAGAACCCACACAACACAAAGGCAAACAAAAACCCAACAGCAACAACAAAAAATCCCTGGCTGTATTAAACCTGTTTCACCTGATTGAATTGTCTACTGAATAATTCAAAGATTGAAACATTATAGTCAAAGTGATTATGAAATAATTCTATATATATAAGAACATGGAATCTAAAAACTCAGAGCAATGAAAGCACACTACAATATTGCAGCTGTGATGATTTATGTTATTTAAGGTATGGCCTTAATATCCACTATATGATAACTGGATATATGCAACATTTCAAGTATTTATTTCTGTTCTATTTTTCTTCCCTTCGAGGAAAAATTCAACAATTAGAACTCCTACCGAAAGGCAGTTTCAAGAGACAGACTATAATCTTGCTATCTCTAGCTTTAAAAATGCAAAATAGTCACCTTCCCCCACCTGCCTGCACAAAAGCATCTTTCTTCCACACTTTTGCACTATTTAAATCACCTGAAATAGCCTGCTGATCGGATTAGACACAGGTTAATTTCCAACTAGATTGCCTCATGACATATCACAAGGCATCACACATCTCACATAGCAGTGCCTCCATTATATGCAATGACATTATTAGGCGATATGTCACATTCAGAAAGTGCCATCTTTTTAGTTGCCTGTCACTACAAAACACTCCTGTTTTAAGTAGCAACGAACCCCAACTTTATTTTCATGAGAGTTTATACAGTTATTGAATGTTGTTTATACATGTTGAATCTTGGAACTAAAGAAGGAATACTGACAAACAGCTATGCCTCCAGCAATGTTACCATCTTTGGAATTTCCTCCAGAAGGACAGTTAACAAATCTGAGCATTCAGTAAAGCAGCTAGTAAGAAAGATTTGCTAGTGAAGGATCTTGGTGCTCTTATGCACAAGATGTATGTCTCTGAGATGATTGCAGCTCTCAGTGAGAATGAGATGACCCAGGCAGAGCAATGGTCTTTCAAGTTAAATCACTGAGAATTTTGGAGCAGGGTTAAACCTAGGTAGTTTTGTAACTTCTGGGATTCCTCAAGCAGTGCCTAGAGGAAGGGATTATTGCTGATGTTATGCCCGATTCCTAGCTGTTTGAATGAAGTCAGCTCATCTCTCGCCAGCTTCTGGACTACTGAGTACATTCACTGCCCCTTCCTTATAGCTGTGGGCTCTTACATTCCAGATAAAATTGAGCACAGCTGGGTCTGTCTTACACACATGTGTGCTTGGACATGGCTTGACATCTTTTCATTTGTAGAAATAGATGAGTAGCTGGCCTGACACACGATTAGCTAATCCTAAAATGGATGGTAAAATTAAACTAAAGATACAAATTTGATTCAGAGCATTTTATATTTCTTTTTTTGGTAAAATCTGTTAACACACAATCACAACGCATAATTAAAGACTAATGTGATAAAACATATATTCATGAATTGCCACTGACTCCAGGCTACCTGCTAAATTGTGTCACAGATTCATCTTTAATTTCATTTTCTATGTACATCACGAAAAATATGACTTTCTCCCATTTCTCAAACCTCAAAATTCTATCTTGTCCAAACGTCCCCCATGGACCAGAGGAGGTGAACACAGCTATTTAGGCAGAGATCAAAAGGCAGAGAAACACTGGTGTTCTTTCCTACAAAGCTGCTTATATAGCGTCAACAGAATTAAAAAACATAGGGTGGTGGGGGAAGACACTCATATTACAATATATTTGCATTAAACAACTTTCGTTCTCATTACTAAATTTACAAACATTCATAAAAATAATCTCCCGTCTACAAGAAAAACAACTGGGCATTTATATACTGCTACAACTGCATAGTCCTCATACAGCACAGTCCTTGTTTCAGCTTTTTAGACTATAGTTAGGATTTGGCTCAATTTGCCATCTAAAAGAATCTGATACCATCAACCTTATCCCTTAGCCTGTTTTTTCACATGATGAAAGCATTAAACAGCTTGCTGCAATTGGCAAATGCAGTTAAAAGAGGACAAAGCATTACATTATAGTAGCATAAAAAACATCCAAGTACAAAATCTTCTATGAGAGGGGCTGGCAGGGTAAGTGCAAGGGGTGGGCTGTTTGAAAAAACAACAGCTGTACAGTCAATATGTCTACATCATGTCCATAGCCTCTTGAAACTTAAATCAAATGTGTTCAAATGATAAAAGTGCTTTCCCTTTTTCTTGTCATTTAACATTTTTGGCCTAATTCTATTTTTTTCTAGCATTTTTCAAGCCCTCCTTGTTCATTACTAGCACACCTCATAGGAACACTATGAAGACTGAATTTTTAATTTCATCTAAAACTACAAATGGGCATACCAAAACCAAAGGCACTGAATCACTTCTAGAAATTTCTTACTAGGAACTATAGGATCTTACACTGGACACATGTTTCACAGAACTCACAAGAAAAAAAGCAGTATCTGTTCCTTGCTCTAAAGAATGAGATGGATTTTTCTGCGAGATTCAGCCTTGCTCAGGTTACTACTCCAGTTAGTCTTGTTGACTTTGATGATCTACAGTTAAGTTAAAATAAGGGTGCTAGAAAACCCCAGCTCATTTAAATAATCACTTAAACAGGAAAAATTACTTGCCCATATATATATATAAGCTGAGGTCTGTGCTGAAAGCTAAACAAGCCTTATTTGTTGTTTTGTTTCTATTTTACAAGAGCTAGGTGTTTTGGATGGCCATTTAGCTAGTAGCAATATCTGTCCCAAACAGACTCATTGGGGATTTAACATAAGCCAAGTTCATTTTATAAAAATACTCAGCTTTGGTACTTCTGATAAGCTTCCATAACAATGGAACAATTATAAGACCTGAAAATAAATAATGCTTTAGTCAATTCGACCTTACTTTAAAAAGGATTCATGGCAGTTCACTGACTGAAAGTAATTTGGCTTTTTATATTCTTTGGTAATTATTCTGACACATTACTTGTAATTTAGCCAAAACATTTCATAGGTCAAGGAGAATAGATGAGATTTCTTGGGCCATCGGATCCAGCACCTCTTTTTTGGAAGTTAACCATTTAACAAAACCCTGCTCACAGGGCGGTCATAGGTGGAAAAGGTATCAGGATATCTGATTTCACAGTAGATGAAGGGGAAGGTTGGAAAGAAACATCCACTAATCAGGAAAAATCTGGGGAGGCTTTATAACATTTTATATCATTGTACACATAAATAACAGCCAAAGGAAGTCCGTAATTAGATTAGGGTATTTTTAGATGATTCAGGCTTTGCATGAAAAGCTGTATGGTGGCACATTTTTACTACCAACATAACTTGACACTTTGCCCTAGCAGCTGAGGATTTATAAATCTTTTTCATGGTTGTGTGCTCTTTTCAGCAGATGAAGACACGAATATTTAACTCTGAGAGCCTGTAATTTTATTACCTGGAAAACAGTTATATACTGATAAGATATTAAGCTCTACCAAGAGGAAATATTACACTGTATTCAAAAAGAAAAGACTAAACTCTACTTTTTCAACATCTAAGGAAACCTGATCAGTTACTACATTCTCTATTTTCTACTCAAAACAAATTAGATCATGAAAGAGGTTCCAGGCAGCACAGGTCTACTATCCCTTACCAAGAGCTATGTTATACTTTCAAGAGGTACAAAGGGAAAAGGTAAATCAACATAGGAAAAACATTTGCATACTGCTGCTTTTTGAAAACTCTCTTTTTAAGGTCATATTCCTGTACTAAAACAGACTATAATATCATCACAATCTTGCAATACTTTGTGCTTAACATACCCTTTAATGTAATTACACTTTTATATATGTGTATATATATATATTTTATTTTATTTTTACAGATAATAGAATAGACACCAAAATCCTCTATTTAGATCTGGAAAGCCAGACTCTAACTTCTTAGATTCTGTTTCTGCCTGTTTTTTTAAGATGGGCAAATCACTTCAATTTACAGATGTGCCTGAAAATGCATAGATACACAAAGTAATTTCAGGAAGTCTGGGAGCACAAATCTTACCTCTTACGAAAGAGGTGCCTGTGCTTTTGGGAGAAGGAAGGAAGCACTTTGAGCCTGGTGGAGTTGTGTTCTCATCCTCTGCCACGGAGAAGTCCAAACGCCAAATTTGTACTTTTGAGAGAAATAGAGAGGAGCCTGCAGTCAAATTACCTGCTGCGACTGCCATCAAAGGCGTGTGTTTTTATGGAGAGGATGGACAAGCACTTTCTCACTCTGGTGTGTTTTTTATATAAAATGAGAGATAAAGAGAGTTTGGGTTACCTTCGGTCAAGCTGCTCAAAGGCAGCGGGTCTTGTGCAAGAGCGGCGCAGAACCGGGAACTGTTCCTATCTCTCTTCCTTCCAGTCAGGTGAGGCTGCATTAAAGACCATTGGGTCTCTGCCTGATTGCCTAATCACCCCATTAGCAGCCCATTAGGGTGTTGCAACAGCTACATGTCGTTAATCCTTTCACCACAATTTACAGCCCTACACCTCAGTTCTAGTCTTGCTTCATATTAATCTCAAATCCCTGTACCAGAGAACTGATTGCACTTGGACTGTCTGGGGTTGATAATGGCTCAATAACAGAACTTAACCCTTTTTAGTTGTGAAACACTGGCAAACTGATATATTCAGTGATAAAGGCAAAGTTTTGGTGAACACATTTCAGCCTTCCTGAAGAGTTCTTGACTGTACCCCTTTAACTGTCTGCTAGCCATTATTCATAGCATGTGATTTGTGATCTAAGCCAAATGACTTCTTTTTTTTCTCCTGTCCAAACAGATGCCTGAAGTCTCCTTCAGGAAAATAGGGAATAGTAAATAAAAAAGAGTGAACAGCAGATCTGAGTGTTAGAGCATGACTACCTTTGTTCAAATTCAGGTATTCATATGACACTCAGATATTCTCCAAGAATAATAGTGTACCATGTGGGCATTCATGCTTGGCAAGCAAGGTATATCATGAGTGTTGAATGAAAAGGATTTCAGGGGATTCACACCTATTAGTTGTTAACATTGGTTATTGGTATCTAGCTGTCTTCAAGTGTCCAGGTGTTCAGTCTGGTATGAGAAGGTGCAAATAAAAGTGCAACACTATTTTTCCTGGATATCTTAAATCTTTGCTTCAGATAAAAAAGGCAATCACTTATTTACAAAACACTCAGGGAGGTGCTTTCTGGGTATTTGGCATTCTTTCTTAATTTACATGTATCACAAAATACACGTGCTTGATCACTCCTTGCATGATCTGTAAATGATGAATTACAATAACTTACCAACTTTAAGGCAGGAAGTAGAAAGAGCCATACACTAACAATAAGCACACACTGTAAAACCCATTCTCAGAATACAGATTCAGGAGCATGTGATGCGCAGATAGACTCCACAACTTCTGTATCCAGTTTCTTCAGTTTTAACTTAACTTGAACCAGTAAAAGAGATCTTACATATACAGTGCTAGAGTTCCAAGCTGAAGTCAGGAAACATTGTCAGAAAAATACCGGCTTCTGATTTTGTGTTCTCCTTTCCCTGTTGTTCTAATGACTATTTCATGCATTTATTTTGGTAATAGGTAGGGGAAAGTTCTTATCCACTGGTATTCTCAGAATTACTTTGTCAAAGTTAGATGCATTGAGATAATAGAGCACTATGAAGACAGCCAAGCTAGTACCAAATCAGAACTTGAAACTGTTTTTTTCTTCACAACCCATCTAATGTGGCAGTACTATTTCTGGTCTCAGCCTGCACTCATTATAAGTCTGCTTGAACACCTTTTCTCCTGTAACATATAAATCTAAGTACAAACAACACAGCTAAGCATTTATTAGGATTTACAAACCTGACCCCTTGTGAGACATCCAGTTTCCACGACTCAGCTCCTTCTATAACTGCAAATCCAGCTGTACATTACCGACAAATGTGTATTTCAGTCAATTGCATATGATCCTAAGTCAATCACATAGAAAATATTTTGACAGCACAGTTTTGTATCAACATCCTCTAACCTGCCAGAGAGAGTCAATTTCTGTCACAACAGATCAGTAAAGTCAAAATGCACCATTCATGTGCTGTTTTAACTTCCTGTAATAGAGATTATAATATACACTTTATAACTTGTTAAGAATAAAATATTTTTGTAATATTTCTTTTTGCCATTTACTTATGTATTTTATGCAGTTTCTACTATTCCACTTTAAGAGGGATATAAAATTTATTAGCCAAGATCAGAAGAAAGCCAACTCTCTTCTCTCTGGCAGGCACCACAAAACACAGCAGAAATGCAAGGAACCTTTCTCTGGGACATCCCCTCTAACTCCTGCAACTGGTATTGTACATTTCCAGACTTCCAGGCTGTACGCTGGAGAACCAGCACTTTATACACATTAGTCATTTATTGCTTAAACAGTTTTGGAAAACTCACCTCTTATGACTGAAGTTCTGAAAATATTTCAAGAATAAAACTAAAGTGACTTCAGGGCCTTCAATTAATCCCCAAATAATTTATAAATTTATAATTTCCCATTAAAATTTACATATTTTCTTGGACTGACACTTCTATGGGAAGAGTGGCTAGTAATACTAATGTTTATTAGAAGATACTAATGTTTTTTAGCAGTCCTACGAAGCAGTTTACATAGTTATGCTATGGATAATTACACATAGATAATTCAACAGCATCAAAGCCAGGCAAATAAAGTAATCTATTTTGTTGCTATAACTTGATCGTGCAGTAGATTTTGATAAATCATCCCTTTTATTATAGCATGGAATTACTGAACACTAAAAATGTTCAGTTACTAAATAACACACTCAAATATATCTTCTGTGTTAATGCTGATATGAATTTTATACTGACTTTGACCTTAGAATAATTCTTTTTTTCATCTTCCTACAAGTTGTCTATGCAGAATGGTTTATTCCTAAAGCAAATTATTTAAATGTAAGTTTATGACAGTGTACATGATTACTTTTCTGCAAATGGCCAAAAATATCGTAAGAATTTAAGATAAAAATTTAACTTAGTTCACAATTCACAGCTAATGAAATGCAAATTAAATAGGTGCCATTTTAGAAACAGAAAAATTATTGCTGAATATGCATGTTTTTCTATACTTGTGATAACTAAGAAATTCATTTTAGTTTAAGATGCTACAAAGGGATTCCTGTGATAATGAGCTTGCATTTGTAGTGTTGGGTGTCCCTGCTTATGGCAGGGGTGTTGGAACTAGATGATCTTAAGGTCCTTTCCAACCCTAACTATTCTATGATTCTATGATTATTTCCATTGGTAAATTACATTTACAAAGAGCTTAATTAGCTCAAAGTAAAATTGTTACAGCAGAAGAAATCTGGGAAAGCAGGGAAATCCCTAACACTGCTGGGTGGTTGATTAATATTGCTCTAAAACCAGCCACGAACATAAGACATGTCTTTTAAAAGCAATTAGGAAGGAAAAAATGAAAATTAATGGAAGTTGAAAGTAATTTCACTGCTGTTGAAAATCTTCTCCATAGTCTTCTAAGGGTATTACAAAGGTAAATGACATAAGAGAAAGATTTTTAAGGGCACGGAAGGGCAAGTAAGTGCCCAAGTCCCATTAAAAGTTTTTGACTGTTTCAAATAAATCCTCTAGAAACAAACATAGGGTATTCGTTTATGGTGAAATGGGAAACAAATTGTTTTCCTCATAGCATTATGAATTGCAGTGCTAAAGCAAGGAGGAGAACAATTTAGATAACCCTATCTCTCAGACAGCAGAAACAGAATTCAGGGTTTTTTGAACTGAACAAGTGATTGATGGTAATGAGAAAGGTCTCAAAATAACAGTAGAGTCATTCATTGAGATAAACCTACCCATAAGGAAGGCACCCACAACATGATGATGATGATTTTTCAGCAAGTTCATGATATACAACTATTTGACATAGTTCATGAAGAAATTCCCTTGAGCAGCACTGAGCACTTAGCAGCACTGAGTACTTTGTCTTAATCCAACAGAACACAGAAAATACATGGAATGATGTTTTAAGCACATTCTTAAAGATGAAACGGTACTGTTTGATTTGTTAGACAATGGACAAATTACCTGTGCAGATTCTACTAAAAATGAACTGCAAATATTAATATAATTTCTATCTAACTTTTCTTTCTGACAGCAGAGTGCCTAGAATACATAAGGCATAACCAAAGTATCACAGGTTTGTCAAAGAACTTTTAATTCAAGCCTAAAATACTGGTTTGCTCTAGTTTATCTAAATGGCAACAACAGGATTTAAAATAAGTGACCTTAATCCTTTTTCCCTCCCACCACAAATCTTAGGAAAGGCTGCATTTCTGGAAGTGTGAAGAGTTGAATGCATGCATAATAAACTTGAAATCCTTTTGAGTTTACTGGAATACAGAAAAGAATTATGCTGTAGTTTCATGCAAATATCTTATTCACAGGAACATGCTTTTATTATAAGTAGAAAGACATATGCCGATGCGGCCCATTTGGCAATTCTATTGCAAAGGTCAGACTACCAGTTGCATGGGAGGGTAGAAAAAATCCTGGCTTGAAGTGCTCCCCTTTACCCATGATGATCAGATTACATATTGCTCTAAAATGCAAAGTCTGGGAGTTTATTGAGCTCTGAAAACCCAATGGAAAAAAAATGAACAACTGAAAAAACAACCCCCACAACAAACAAGAAAACAAACCCTAGCCATCCTCCTGCCCCAAAAGGCAAGAAACCATGGATAAAAATTTGAAGTGCCTTCTTATTTCACTACTTTTTAACTTCAGAAATGCAGTGAAACCTGCTCTCAGCTAACTGATAGTTCTAAAGTGATTTAATATCCTCAGATGAAAGTAGCCATATAAAATGTAAGTGACGATAGATTGGTATTTGTTATTTCCCGGCATACACACAACATGTTCTCTTATGTGGCAACAAAGCAAAGAAATCTCAGCATGGTTTATAGGTGGGGAAGAAAGAAATCATTTTCCAAGTGCCATGTATAGAGGGAAGGATGTGTTAAACAAAAAGATTGCAGCAGTTAAGATAAGGAGAGAAGAAGTGTTTGAAGATCAGTGAGTAGATCTTCATAGGAAAATACTGCATTGCATTCTTTCTGTGCACCAGACTTGGCCAAAATGTCTTAAAATAAACATAGGTTACATGCTCCAAGTGTGAAGGAACAGTCACTGAAGCCATGGGGCAGGAATGGAAAGGAAAAAAGACAAAGAGGACCGTAGCTTGCAGTCCCTGTTCTCCTGCTGTGAGTGTGGGACTGTGGATGGAGTAGTACCACTATTCTAGAGGCAGTCATCTTTGCAGAAGTAGCCATCACACATTGCAGTCCACTGGGACCTCAGCAGGTTGTCATGGTTTAAACCCAGCCATACAGCTCGTTCACTCACTCAACCCCTCTTTCTTGCCCTCCCCCTACTCCCAGAGGGATGGGCAGGAGAATCAAAAGAATGCAACTCCCACAGGTTGAGATAAGAACAGTTTAGTAACCAAGGTATAACACAAATCACTGCTGCTAATGATAATGATAAAGGAAATAACAAGGGAAGAGAATACAGCATCTCACCACCTATTGACAGATAACTCACCCCACCCAGCCCGACGGAGCACCTCCTCCAATCCCGCAGAGCACTAGCCCTTCTAGATAACTCTCAGTTACATCCTGGGCATGACATGCTATGGTATGGAATACCTCTTTGGTCAGTTTGGGTCAGGTGTCCTGTCCCGGCTTCCTCCCGGCTTCCCCTCCTGCCTGGCAGAGCATGAGGCTCACAAAGTCCTTGCTCAGACTAAACATTTGAGCAGTAACAAAAAAAATTCCTGTTATCAGTTTTGTTCCCAAGCCGAAATTCAAAAACATAGTGCTGCACCAGTTATTATGAAGAAGGAAAAGATGACTGCCACTGCTAAACCCAGGACACAGGTGTACCCATGCTGGAAGACTTGTTGAATCAGGTACAGCTCCTGGTGGCTGACCATTTAGCATGTGCCTAAGGCTGCCTTTGTGCATCTTGTTGCAATTAATTAACTTTCAAGAAGCTTAAAAATGTTAATACTAGAAGTATCTTTAAGTATGTACAATGCAAGGGAATGTAGCATGATCTTTTAGTCCTGCAAGAACTTCCCCAAAATAAATTTTAATAATAAAGCCAAAATAAAAGCTGCATGTAAGAGAGGAAGTGCTGAGAATTTACCTATGCAGAGTTTGAAGACTTTGCGATATTCTCTCATTCTTAGTCTGCTTGAATAGTCAGAAGGCTAAAAAGACCTCCTTTACTATGCAAATTGCATACTACAGAACAGGAAATTGAGTGACACTTAAATCAATTAATTTATTATTTTGATAATGCTGATGACATAATTAACTATTCCTTATGATTTATAGAATTAAAATAATGGAATTATTTCTTTACATGCATATTTTTGAGTTAAGTAGATAGCCATAGGTTAATCTTTTACATACCTGTGATTCTTCAGATTAGCCCTCATCCCCTGAGGTTATTTCTGATTTTATAGCCCCAGGTGTACATATTGGACTCTGTAAGTAGAAGTAAATTTAGAATTTGCAAAATTCTTTCTTAGTGACTGCTCCACTGAAGAGATTTTCTGTTAGGCCAGATTCATTGACTTTTCATTGACTTTTCAATGAATCAAATCAGAACATTATATACTTAATACGGGAACATGTCTCTTCTGAAATAAACTGTGACATGTTTGCTGAAAGCAAAATTAAGACATCTTTCTACTCTTGAAAGAAACAACAGGGCAAAAGCTATACTCAGTTGCTTCTTAAAAATCTAAGTTCTGAAATATTACCAATCTGCTGGATATAAAATTATGCAATGCATTTGCATTTAAAAATATATTACTCTTATTTCTTTATTTTCCTTTTTTTTTTTCCTTTACAGCAAGTGCTTCCAAAGACCTTCACTGATATTGAAGCTGACAAGGCAAAACCTGATCCATCTTACAGATATTTTAAAGTATGAAATACGATTTCTTAACTGCATGATAAATTTAAAAAAGAATAAGTCAATTCATTGCTTTGTAATGCAGCTTGTCCACTAATATTTAGCCTTTTTATTATCAGACTATATGTTCTCTTAAAAAGGGGAAACCTGAAACTTTATAGATAGCTGTGAAGCACGGTTGTACCAGCTTACAGTTTAACAAATTGGTAAAAAAAAAATCATTATTCTGTACTGTAAGGACAGCATTTATGGTGACTAATGAAAAAAAAATGGGCTATGAGCAACTAAAATCATGGCACAATAGCAGACACCAGAATCTTACATGGCTATAGCCAATGGTTTAGGACTTAATTCTTTCAAAGTGATGAAATTGTGACACAAATTATCCATATATAATTTACTGCTTCTGTAAAACTAGAGCTTTAAGAGTTTGTCATACTCAGGAGCCATTTTGATACATCTGTATTACAAGGAAGAATTATGATGGCAGGGGGAACAACGCAACTTTTTGAGCATGGTGTATGCTCAAGATTTTCAGTGGCTACTCTCTCATGGAAGAGAGAATCCCTGCTACTTTGAAGTCAGGGAGATTTTCTCATAGCCTTCATTAGAAGAAGGATTGAACCAACTAAATATCAAATATTTAAGAGCTATAATATAAGTGAGATACAGTATATTCACTACTTCTTACTAGATTTTAATCTGAAATTAAATTAATCACCTAGTTATTGTCTTCTGGAGCACTGAATTCCTAAATTCCATAGCTGCACTAGAGAAACTTTATAGGAAATAGGTATTTCTTGTTGACAGTATTTGTATTTACAGGCCTGAGAGCCTAGATACTCTGTTTTGGCTTCAATTTCCATAAAATTTACACCGCTTCCTCTTGTTTCATGCATTCCCTTACACTTTTTGTTTGCTTCTGTAAGTGAAGATTGAACTAAAATACTGAGGTTCATCAGCAATCCTCTAACCCCTCTCTGCTGTAAACCCTAAAATATCAGACTACATGAATTGATTTTCTTTCATTCTCTGCTTCAGGCATAACTGTTAATGAAGTTGCCAGGTCTGTTGAGATTCTAAAGATTTATTTGTTATACTGAACATAATGTCAAGACAGAGAGTTATTGGTTGCTTTACTCTGACAGTTTTATTCATGAAGCAGAATACTGGAACTTACGGAAGCTTAGCTCACTCAATACATCATTCCTGAAACTTAGTTAAAAGCTTAATGCAAACTTAGTTTAAAGGAGAACAATTGCCTTTAACATGCAAATATTGTATAAATAAATTGCCTTAGAACATCAAAGTGAATTATTTTGTCATATAATCACTCTAAATAGAGTTGTGGGCTGACTTCCTTATACTAGGCTTTAATCAATACAAACCACAACAGTCAATATTGGAAATGTCCCTTTAAATGTCCTACCCGGTTCAGTTTATGTCCCTGTTCCCTCTCTTACTCACATTTGAGTTCAGCTGCATCAAGGAAAATGCGGTACTCAAACTTGGATCTGGGACATAACAGTCAGATCCGAGACAGCACACCAATTTCCTACCTCTGGCAATACATAAATCCTCTCAATATCATTATTTGTACAATAGTAGTTCTATGATTCACCTGGCAAAAGAGGAACAACGCTGTGCAAGGTGCAGTCTGTCCATATTTAACTGTTTCCAAAACAAAAGCAGCATAATGTAAAAATTTGAGAGAACATTAAAAAAAGTCCTGAAATGAGTGCAAAACTGTTTCTAGGTTGTTTATCTTCCTTGGAAAGCGAATATATGTATAGAAAGTGAGTTGTTTACTTCTGCTAGGACAAATTTCTTTATGAAGACTCCAAAAATTAAAACTAACAAATTTGTTTAGTTATTTCAATGGACAATATTTGGGTAGGAATTACATAAGGAAAACTAAATTTGATTTCTTAAATCTTTTAATAATTGTTTTTCATTTAATCTGAATCTACCCATCAAAAAGTTAACATCCTGAACATCAGAAACATTTGAGATTTACTCCTAGCTTGAAGTGAAGCAAGGATGCTTAAATTTTCCAGGAAAAATTGACTTTTCTGGAGTGAGTCCATGCTGGTGCACATTAAGTCCAGGTATTGCATCCGCTCTACCAGAACAGACTTTGGGTGTTTTGTCTCCTCCTCTCACAGTTAACTCTAGTGACACCTACTAGATATCAAACAAGCTCTGTCTTAAAGCCAGTTTATTTCTTCTTTCCTCCTTCAACCCCCCAAGATAGCCAAGTACTGCTACTTGACACTATTTTCCTGTGAATCTTGAAATACAAAAATTAGAGCAGAACCAATAAAACACTTGAGTTTAATAATACACATCTGCCAGAATATAAATGTATGAAAGTCAACATTTATGACCCCACAGAGGGAAGATAAATGGCATTTCTGTGAGGCAGGAAGGCCTTTATGAGTCTGAGATTGTTGCATTACTCAGGAAAGAAGAACTGAATTCCAGTAAAATCCTTTATATTCTTCCACATTGCTGTGTGCTCTGTATATGCTTTCTCTTATAGAAAATAACATTTTAGAGTGTTTTTAAAAGATCTATTATTTTTGCCTTTCTCTTGCAAAGCAAAAAACCACTAGCTATAATGAGTCAAACACAGAAGGAAAAGAATATGGTAAAGAATACATTTAGGCCATAGAATGAGAAGACATTGAATAAAAACATTGTGCTACTGTCTCAGTGTTTTCTGTTTAAGTGCTACTTACCCAACTATTCCATTGCTTAAAATAGGAGAGGACTTGATCCAAGTATAAATAATTGTATGCACACAACTAGTCCTGCCTGACCTTACGCTAGAACTGCTTCAGTAAGAATGTGGTGCTCATCCAGTTCTTAACAGGTACATTTTGCTTAGCACTCCCCTGTTACTCATTTATTGTAATCTTTACTGAAATTCAGCTTAATTCTCCCAATCCCAAATTATCAAATCATATTCATGCTTTCACTGCGTTGTGAATAATGCTTTAAATCCCAATTCAAATTCTTTTTCTTTTTATGTTTCACTTACAATATAGTTTAAAATGTCTCAAACAAAAAGTAATTTTAAGACCATATCCTTCCCCTTTCCCCCTTTCCCAAGAAAGCACTTTCCCAAGCAAAGCAAAAAAGAGAAATGAATAAGAATTCAGGTCCAACCAAGCTGGGTGCTTTCAGTTTTCCTTTCCCTGTTCCTTTGTTCAGTTACTAAACTGAATATTGCAACTAACCCTGGCCAGAGGCAAAGTACAGTGCACATTATCACATGGTTCTACACATTATTCCAGGGATGTCACCTACAAACATACGACACACATCATTTTCTGTAAAAGCTCGTCGCTCATCAGTCTCTAATGGCTGGATTTGTCATTTGACAGACAAAGCTGAAGACAAAAATACAAAAATGATTTTTTTTGTTCTGTTAGGTGATGACATAAGTTGCTGTAGGATGTCCTCCCCTTAGCCAAACACTGCAATGACAGAGTTGTTCTACACACCTAAAACTGGCCTCCAGCAGTAATGTTATTGAAGGAACTCACAGAAAACCTCATAGGTATCTGCTACAAAAGTGACCACTTTCATGAGACAATAAGAGATAAACAGGAGGTCAGTAACATACAGCAGATTTCTACAAAACAGAGAGAAAACACATGTTCTTTTCAAGGTCATGGATCCAGTCTCAAATACTGTTAAATTAAAGCTACCCTTTTGTGATGCTTAAATTATCTGTGCCATGTGGATTGGGACCATTGACAGCTGATGAGAAAATTCCTTCTTACTACCTCGGGGGAATTCCTACACCTATTAGACCTCAGTGGAAATGAGATAAGTTTGTTTAAGCTCCTTCTGGGCTGTATGCCAGAGTTTGGCAGAGTGCATAAAAGAATCAGAGCTCCCAAGCCAGCATTCACTTAGGCTTGGATTTGGTGTTTGACAAGGAATGCCTAAATGAGGCAAAGGAAGGGGGAAAAAAAAGTGCCTTTGCTTTGATTAGATGAATCAGAGAGACACTGTCTTTCAAGAAAGGTGATTTTAAGAGACAAACATCTCCTTATTTCCAAACAAGAATTGGTGGGTAAGAGGATGATGAGTACAAGCAACACTGAAGTCAGTAGAGACCCCCAAATTATCAATTTAGTAGCTACAGGTTGCAAAATATTCTGTAAGGTTACTATAGATCTGCTGCGTACTTTCTCAAATGCACGCGACAGATTCATCACAGATAATAATGAATATATGTAGCTTATATCTTGGGGGATAACGCCACATTCTTTTCACTGTGGGTCATCAGCTGTCACTTTAATTACTAGAATTAGGGTCTTCAAAATCTCTCAACACTGGCAGTCCACTTCTACATAAATAATGCTGCACTCCCGTAGCTAGCTGAGTTTCCTGGGCAATAGTTGAGTGTAACAGAGCAGAATAGCTTTTCTTAGTTGTCATAGAAGGAGCAGGGAAAGTGTAATTTTATTCTAACATAGTATGAGGAGTAATATGAGGATAACATAGCTCCTGAAACTGTTCTGTCTCTCCCTGCTTTGCAGCAGAGCTTCTTTTAAGAACCTCTGCAAGGGAATCTGAATTTTCATGTCACTGCTAGCTGGCACAGACCACGTTGCAACTAGGAAATCCTGTAGCTATAATCCTTCTTGGTTTAAACCTCTGTGATTTAGACTCAATACTGATGTATGGGAATGGCAAGCGCTCATACTGACTTTTCTCTGAACATTCTAGGTAAAAGGTAGAGCTTGTCCAGTTTAAGATTATCCAGAATGAAGCTCTTGACAAAAGTTAAGATCTCCTGACATCTTATGAGGTTCTCCTGCTTGCTAACTTTTTTGTCTTGACAAGAATGGCTTGGTTCCAGAAATGGGAATTGGTAAGGTATTCCTAAAGTCCCCTGAATTATCCTGCCCTTTCTTCATTTTCCTACTGTGTAGGCAATGCCTTACCTACTTCTGTTCATAGGCCTTAACTCACCCTGCACAGGCTCTGAACTCTGCCATTCACTCCAACAGAGTCCTAAAAACTGACTGTTGAAACATAAAAATTCTGTTATGAATCTACTTTGCACACTCCCAGCAGGGCTTGGATTGTGTACTCCACAGAACTGTGATGGTCATAAAATGGCATGAACATTATTTATTTGTGCTTTATAAGCTATCAATGAAATTCTTGGCAGCAAATCTTGAGTTAAATATGTGCTTTTCCTGAGTGTTGTCAGTCAGATAGTTCTGCCAAGACTTCTCAAGAAACCCAGCCAAAGTTTGCTATATTATTTAATAGAATAGCAATAAGCATAATAATAATAATTGTTGTTGTAATCATCATCAATGTGTTTATAGCTTGTTTTACTTAGGCAGGGCCAGATAGTTTCTTTCAGAGTTTGCTGTTAAGCCTGGGTTTAACACTAAGGCTCTACAGAAAGATTTTCTTTTTCAAGTAAAAACATTAAAAGTTTATATGTGTCTTTTTCTTTTTTCCCTTAAATTTATCTTTTATTAAAAAGCTACCAGGAAAAAAGCAGTGGAAAAACACTATAAAAGCAGTGCAAGCTCCTGGCTCATGGGGTCTCAGCTATCATCTGACTGTGGATTTCAAAATGACAAACAACAACATGCAAGTGAAAATAACATATCATTTCTCCTCTCACCCACCTCTGGGTAAGTGAAATTGCTCTAAAAAAAATAAAAATCAAGGTAATTTGTTTTCATTTGACAGCAGGAACTAAAAGTACATCAGCGTAGCTGTCATCAGCAGTATCTTGGATTCCCCCACACTGATGTTTCTGTGTGATTGAAGGGGACACTTCCAGAGCTATAGACACAGAAAGTCAAGCTCAGAGAGCAACTGGCCATTGCTCAAATGAGCAAGCATCAACAAATATTTTATATTTGGTCTTAAATTTAGGAAAGGGGTAAGGGCTGAGGAAACTAAACCCATTTCCAGACATTGCAGCTGACATTAACCAAATGGTAAGTAAGAATTCATGTTTTTTTCTACTGGCCAACTATAAACATACATGGGCAACATAATTTTGTACAACATTTCTGTTTATACAAAAGAGCAATAATTGTATAACTGATAATCCCCTAAGTCAAAAATGTTCCTACATCCTTCTGATTCAATTGAGTTAATTTTCACCTGTAAGACTTCTGTAGTCAGTATGTCATAATGGTTCACTAGTGTGTCTATATATACATCAATCAACTGCTGAGTCATGTCTCCTTCCTGTTTCCCTCAACATCCATCTCAGAGTTCTTAAGTACAAGGCAGGACCAAGATGCAAATGTGCCAAATTTAATTTAAACCTGGATCTCCTAAAGCTCAACAAAGGAAGGAGAAAAGTACTTTATATTATTGGTTCCCATGCTTAGTCAGCTCTCCAAAACTACCATCCCTATGCTCATACTTCAGTGAGGTACAATTAAAACTTGCTACAATACTACAAAGTGGTTCAGATTTCCAAAGAGAGCTAGGCACCATCTTTTCCATCTTAGGTCAACTACTCTGTTGGTATGGCACCCTCTCTGTTGCTTCCTCCCTTTGGCTTCACTACTTATGGCATTACAGCACATGATCATAAGATAATTCACACTGATGAACCCTCATCTGGTCTCTAAACCAAACTCATGCTCAAGAAGTGTGAGCTGCATGGTCAGATCAGGTTATCTAGAGCTTTATCCAGTCTGGTTGTGAAAATTTCAAAGAATGGAGAATGCACAACCAATTTTCACTGTCCTCTTTGTGACAAAGTTTGACATATTGTCAGCAACTCATGTAGTTGCAAGCATAATTTCCACTGCAACTTACTATCTAACTTACTGAGGCTTGCTTCTTATTCTCTGTGACACACAAAATCCTATAGACTCCCTGTAGAAAGGAACAGAAAGTTTACACTCAAATTTTCTACTATTTAATGTTCTTTTACCTGACATGTGAATCAAATGTTCTTACCTATAAGGTTTGGTTAACTTTCTCACACGAATGCATGTTTTTTTCATGGTTAAAGAAGGCAGATCTGTTTTGTGTTCTTGTGATTTAACACTCCATCACTGGTTTATTAATCTCTACATAAAGTATTTAGAAACTATACATTTTTTGTTTGAAAAAAACAAAACAAAACAAAACAAAACCCAACAATATCTGGGTCTTTTTACTTATTTCCTTTCAGTATTCTTTCCGGATTGTACATAGATTTCCAAACAGTACTATGTTGTTTAGAAAATGTACTTTTGAATTTTTGTGTTTCAAAGTACAATAAAAAACAAACGAAGTCTCCATACTATTACAATGTCCATAGCTGAACCAGCCTGTCAGAAACTTGAATGAAAAGTCCCCTGGCCAAGCTGGAAGTACATTAAGTTACTCTAAATTGTATCAGCTGCCATCTCCTTTGGCGTTACTTATACTAGGAGAAAAAGAGTATTCAAGGGGAAAAGATATAAAGAACAATCTTTTCTGCTCCTGGTCACCTGGGATTTCTCCAATTTAAGAGAAACCTTAGCTGGAACTAGCAAAAGTGGAAAAATCCACCCACAAGACCTGCAAAAGTGGCTAGGCAAAAAGAAAATCAGATCTGGTGTCAGACATTATTTTAGTTGATTATTATATAAATAAGATTGATGAAACAGAAAGAAATGAAACTCTGCAGCCACTCTGTAGAACACATTAAAAAGTTATGTGAATATAAATTTGCTTTGTTCACATTCCATTTTGTTTGCATTTCCCAAATACTCCAGTGAGAAAGCTTTCCTAGCACAAGTCTTTGCAAAGATTTAAGATGGTATGCTCAAATTGCAAATGAGGAATAGTACACTCAAATATGTAGTTCACATTGCTTTTGGCTGTAAGTCATTTGAAGCAAGGACAGGAAAGTTGCCACATGCCTTCTTTAAATCAATAGTCATAACCAAGCATTTGTGAATGACTGAGAATTACTGACTTTAAAAGATAAATTGGACTGTCTACAAATAATTGAGTAATGTATGAACTGGAGAACAGAGGATTGAAGGGAATTACATAAATGGATACACTTCAAAACAAAAGTACAACTGTGTTTTTGAGTGAGACAGCTAAAACCCTGCTTACTTTCTTTTGCATTATATTTAACAACTATCAATGAACTAGCAACCCTCAGCTGTATACCGTTGAAACCTTTCTTTCACTTTCTTGCAAAGGGGCATATGTGTGTCCTGAAGGCTGTGTGTCTGAGAATCCCAGGATCCTCCAGGATATTAATTAGGACAAGACAAAGGACGTACAGGATCCTCCAGGATATTAATTAGGACAAGACAAAGGACGTACACTTACCTGTGGGAAGTGGTCATTTTCTGAACCTTAGTTTGACTGCATGCTAGCCAAAAGCTAGAAATAAATCACAGACAGGCATACTGTGCTTTAACCCTGCTCATAGTCCCCAATTAATTAACCTAAAATGAAAGGGTCCACAGAGCCTCTTGTCAGTCTAACTTGCATGAGAAATTTTTCCCTAGCCTCCAAAACTTGCAAACAGAGCAAAATACCAATAGCATTTCATAAGTACAACTTCAAGAGAGTATGCTGTTTCATGACTATAAAAAAAACGATTACTGTTTACCATAAGAGATATCCCTGCAGAGGGTATGCATCAAGATTCATCACTCATAAAGCTTAGGCAAGCAAAAATCTGACTATACTTAAATCCCATGTGTAAGTACAAAAAGGAAGGTAAATATTACTGAAAGCATCTCCAGGCAAAGCTACAGCAAGGGAAGAGGAAGAGTGGCTTCTAAGTGTCTCTGCAGGACCCACCACTCTCAGCTGTCCAGGAGCAGGTTGCAGATGTCTAAAGCAGCTACTGGAAGGAGTCTAGAGGAGTGTAGACTAGAAGAGAGGGCTCAGAGGGTCCAAAACAGAGTTCTAATCTTAGGCACCCTTGAATTATAGGCTGTGCTGGAAATTAACAACATCTGGAAGCCAAGCTGCTATAATGAAACTGCATGAAACTGTGCACACACACATGCACAGGTAAATAAAGCTTTCTGCTTGGTTCACTCCTTGCTTCATTCATACATTCAAATTGCTCTCTTCATAGACCTACTGAGTGCTATCTGTATACAGGCTCAGACAGTCATGAACTGTGACTCATATCTATTTTTTTTCCCTTGAGCACTAGCATTAGATTTTTATGTGTGCTCCTAAAGGGCTAAATTTTGAATATTTTAATAAGGAAACACATCTGCTATAATCTATTAGAGCCAAGTATTCATAACCAAGAGACTGTTTTGACCCCAGAAGAGTGGTTGAGGCACTGAGAAATGAATTGTGATTTTATATTTAGCTTGAAGAAAAACACAAGCAAAGGAGAATGTTTCTTTTGGGGAGAATCTCAGTTCACTAGAGCCTTAATGCTTAATAGGGTCTCAACCTTTGCTTGCCCCACAGAAAAGAATATGTCCAACAGAGCAGTTGCACTTAGTGAACATGGGGTAGAAGAGATGGCATTGATTTTCTACAAGAGACTGCAGCATTCCCTCATGTTACAGTTAATTCTGTTTGATAGTGTTTATCTGGCTAAGACACATTGACATGGAACATTTTTCAATATAAGATGCTTTAGATTCCTATTTGTGACCACTGTCAGAGAGGATTCTTGTATCCTTTGGCTGAGAGCAGGCAAGGATAGAAGGCAGCCTGTGAGAATTGCCTGCCATTAATAATGTGGCATATTTTCAGGTGTTGTCACTGAATTTCACTCTGACATATTCCCTGAAGAAGCATCACTATCTGATACAAGCACAGGTGAGATTTGTAATAATGTGCTCAGAAGTCTTAAGGCTTTCCCACTCAGCTTCCCAATTCTGCATCTGCTTTCACAGAGACAACACTTTTGATAGACCTCAACAGTGTCACATAAATGGCTTGCATCTGTCATATTTTTAATGTAAGCTTTTCCTTGCTTTCTGTGGCAGGCTCAACTATCCCCACCCACTGGTACTTCTATTTCAGGGAGCTGTTTTATGACTAACTCCTCTTAAAGAGTATGTTGTAATAGAGATCAGATCATAAGACACTTAAACACAAAGACCATAAGCCTAGACAAGCAGACAATGGAGCCCATAATATTTCTGTGCTTCAATTCAACAAAGAATGCAGGGTTGGAAAGAAGAAAGTGCCCATCATTCTTCCTTCCCTTTGCTGTCTTCTTTCTTGGCAATCCACTTGTGATTGTTTCTATTCTATAAAATGACACTTGACAATCTTCATCCTAGTGAAATTTTTCTTCTAGATGCCAAAGTGGGTGATAACTACGAATCCTGTTCCAGCCTGGCAGTTTATATATCCTGAATTTCCATTCACATAAAATGTTCATTCTCAATATAATGATGTGCATCTCATTTTTATTTTTGGATTTTGGCAAATGGTATAAAATACCTAACATCTCTTCTGTCTCACCCTTTAGCACTACTTACAAGCACTTAGATGTACTATGAGAACAGTCAGCAATATCGTGATTACAAGCCAAAATACTTTAAAGATAAAAAGCTTAGCTTGTATTAGAACATAATCTCAAAAAAGAAATAATCTATATATTTCTCATGTTATTTTAATCCGTAAAATAAGTTTGGTTCCTAGGTCCCTCAGAATCCAGGAGATTTATCAGCTAGCTGTCAGACAACACTAATTCTGTGATGAACAGGTGAAGAAGCAGTGGAACTGTCATGAAGCTTAATTGACTTCTTGGACTAAGATACTCATCTGTAAGGAAGTTAAAGATGAAAGCCTGGAGCAAGGCCTGAATTTCTTTTTATGAGTCTAAAATGAAATGTCTACTAATATGACACTAAGCATCATTCACTTCATAAACAAACTACTAATATCAGTATGTACATGCCAGACCAAATCCCAACAAAAGTCCTCAGTGGAACTGTGGATACTAATCAAAATTCTCATAAATGAAGCTCACTCAGCATTTTCTTACTTCATACCAGGTCCTCAGAACACTCTGAAATTTAAATGCTTTAATCACAGGCTGCACTGTGGTTTTCTAATTAGCAAGTGTTTATGAAATGTGCTGCTCTGCAATAGGACACATCCTACAGTGGCTCACACAATATTAGTGGGAAGGTAACAGACACATTTAATAGCACAAATTAACTTGATGGTAATGAGGAAGCTTGTCACTGCTATCAGAAATTATCTGCTGCCTCACTACTGATAAGCAATAAATAAGAAAGCTACACAATTGGTTACAAATAAACCAGCACAAGATCAGCTTGAAGATGTCTGGTTTTGAATCTTTTTGGCATAACAGCATTCAGTCCCTTAACCCTGATATAATTTGTTTGTAGGTAAACCGGATCTTCAGCATTATCTTAATTAAGTTTTTAAAATTTAATTTTCTTTTTCAAAAGAGAGTATCTTGGACACTACACAGCATGTTTTCATTAACAATGCAGCAGCTTCAACAGAGTACTTCTCAAGATGAACAGAGAACAACAACAAAAAAGCTCTATCAGCCAATGGCCCTGTGGGGGGAAAGGAGGGGCACTGTGCAACATAACTCTTTCAGCATTCACCCTAAAACATACTAGAGTTCCCAAAGGAAGTCAGTCCATAGGTGATTAAGATACCAATTATGCTTTAAAGCCACATTGTTTATTTAAATTAAACTTTGAGTTTGTAGGGAAATGTGAAGACTAAAAATACTTGTATCAAGAGGTTTTTGTTCAGGTTTGGTTTGGTGTTTTTTTTGACATTTTAAGATATAGCTGAAATTAGACCCTGTTGCTTTTGACTTTGAAAACAATTGAAGAGACTAGCAGATTATTTTCCTGAAATTAGTTAGAGCAGAACAGGGTCATCAGCTGTTGTAGCTCATTTAAGGAGATTCCAAGACCATTCTTGGCAGTTCAGTAATTAATCATATTAACTGCAATGCAATACCATTACTTGGCACTTGTTAGAATTACAAATTCAAGATCCAAGACTGCTAGTGATCCGCCAATCATCTGTTAATACAAGTGATGTTAGAATAGAGATGCAAAGTAATGCAGATCCGAGCAGTTTCAGTCAACAAGGTAAACCCAACAATGCTAGCAGACTGAAGAGCAGTATAGTAGTACATTTTCCTCAGTTTGGGTTTTGAAGATTTTACTGAAGAAATAATGCTTTAGCAGCCCTAGTCACCTACAGCATAAAAATAAACACATACAGATTTATCCGGTGGGAGCAAGCATGTACCTTTTAATACAGGGTGAACTCAGTAAATAAGGAAAACATGTAACACAGTGTTTACAATGTTATTTAAGATAGAAAAGGTGATGACCTTAGACATCAATACCTTCACCCAGGGGTGACAAAGCTGTTTGGCTGCAATTTAGGGAAGATTAGTGTTCTGTTAGATACACTAGAGATTAAATAATACACTTCTTACAAACAGGTCATACTTTTCTCTCCCTGCTTAGTAGGAAGATTCCTGCAATAGTCCTGATGTTGTGGAGCTATATTCCTTTCTACGTGAACAGCAAGAGACTACTAAAGCTGCTGACCTTCTATGAATGATGAAACATTGATTAAAGACTTGCCAATGCTGAGAGCTGATTATTAGAACACTTGAATAAAATTTAGATTTTTCAATATCTTGCAGAAAATGGCATTCATAGACTGTATTATAGTATCTGCAACATCTGACTGGAAGATGACTATTTTAACCCAGTCATTTAAGAAATAGCTAAACCCAAGCAGCAGCTGAACTAAAGAACAGGAAGAGTCAGGAAAATGGGGCAAAGGGGTTAAAAGTGAACTTGAAAATACTTCTTTAGAAATACTGTCACATAATGGCCTGAGTGCCTCAAGTAGGAGATATCAAGGGTGCAGCCATCATGTGAACTATTTCATTTTATTTTCAAACAGAAAGTTGAAGGAAAGGTACTTAATGAAATAAAACCTGCTGGAAAAACATGAGCAAGTATATGTGGAATATCAAAAAGCTGCACTAGAAAACAAGGCCAAGATTCAATTAGTTCAGAAGCTGTGAGCATAAATCTCTTCCTTTCTTTCAAATGTGATGAAATGAAAACTTTTCAGCTATGATCTCTAGTGAAGCTGCCCCATTACACCGGTTCTAGGAATTTGAGATATTAGAGTCTAAACAGCCAACTAATTAGGAAGAACTAGGAAGAAATCTTTCAACATGCTACTTGGAAAGAAAAAAAAATTGACATGGAAGGAAGCCTGACCCCCTGATCCCATAGACCTCTTTACTACATTTCAGGTTCAGTACTGAAACACATTTCACAAACACTGTTTCAGCTTGTTTTGGTTTTCCCACAGTAGATTTGACAAAGAAAGGAATAACTTCTCTGACTGAATGAATGAACAAATTGTTGAGACTCATTTTTACCTTTAATTGAGGTAAGAAAGGTAGTTGCACCAATGTTCTGTTGAGAAGACAAAATTTTGTGAGGACAGTGGAAGCAATGCTGTTCAACACCAAATCTTCATGCATCTAAAGCTCAGACAGATAATATGGGAAAAGTTACTACTGTTCCTTTTGGTACTATTTTAAGCAAATGACTGATGTCTCTCTTGTGTGATGATAGGTCCTGGTCAAGGAAAAAAATGATAATCTGTAAGACTGTGATAAAAGAATCAGAGATATGGAAGAAATTTGCTCTCCCAGCAATACGAAAGGACCTTCTCCTTGCCATTCCATAGTATTCCAGGATACTGAGGAAAGACAGGTACAACTCAGGATTTCCTGCACACACATTGTTACTATGCCTAACATCCTCAATGTACTCTGCTGCTTCCCTGTAGATTTTAACCTGCAATTTTAATTTTTATTTTCTACCATAACATTCTCATGGGCTGTGTTGGCCAATCTGGTGTCACTTCTAGGTTCACATGGGTGGTAAGCTCCCAAGTAAAAGTATCAAGATTACATCTTGCTCTGCATAGCAAGGCAAGCAAAAGAAATTGTAAATCTATAAATACAACCACATCATAGTCCCCCAAATTGAGATTATAGATGTAGATTTATGAAGTCCTTTCATCCAAAGACATAGCCCCAGTTTTGCAGCTTTTAGTTTTAGGTGTAATTTCATCCTACTTATATTGACATAGCAAGGTAAACATATGCTGATTATCTATCATCATGCACCTATTTAAAGGAGCAAAGACAGGCCACAGGATACAAAAGAAATTTCTTCCATAGCTGCCCCCATCTACACACATGCAATTTACAGCCATAACTGTTTATTTCCTTCAAAAATGATCTGATAAAGACAAAATGCCAGTGACCTTGGTGACTCACTCTTACACAAACACAGGCTAGCAAGATATGTTCATGCCAGCATTATTTCTTTCCAGTTATAGTTTGCCAAAAAACCTCCAACAGCCACACAGTTACACAGGCATTAAGTCTGTACCTTCTTTTTAACATTTCTTAGGCAAACCAGCAAAATATAAACCCCTGCTGCTACACTGAAGAACAGTTAAGTATAGGCCAAGAACAAAGCAATTGTACTTTCAAGGCTGTGCACAGTTCCCTTGTGAGCACTGACTGCTACAGCCTGTCATCTTCTGTTGATACAATGAAAACATTCTGCACAGCAAAGAAAATTGTGCAAAGCCACTATAATACACAGGTTTTTATCTAATCGATTATGATATTCTATTAACCTGGAATGGACCATGATGATGAGAATACATGCACATCTATGTATGCCCACACATCTTACTGGCAATTTAATGTACTTCAAAATCTTGGGAAATTACATACTTGTGATGGTTGATTATCAAGTCAGATTTTCTAACTCAAATAGTAAAGGCCTAACAGCTTGATTTTCCTATTTTTAAAAAAGTTTTAATTCTAAATATTTTTTGAATCACAGACTGACACTTAAAAAAAAACGCTTGTGATGTAGTCTATTACCATAAAGAAGACTTCAGGTTTTTACAGTGTTGTCAGATTACTTGATTGCAATATGTACAATAGATAGTAAACTTAGCCGTAAATCTTAAATGGCTGATGACTGCCTTCCCTAAGAAATTCCCTATGGCCTCAGACTTTTGTTTTTATAACTCAAATACAGGCTAAACTCAAGATTGATCCTTGATTCTTTTTCCAGGTAACAAACCAGAAAGCTATACTCCCCTTGAGTCCACAGTGGCTGCCTGGAGAATTTCTTACCAAGTCAATTAACAATATAAATTCCACTCAGATTGAGTGTATTTACATGCATCGTAAAATCATTAACCTTATTATGCCATCCTGTCTTATTTTCAAGCTTCCCACTAATCTGCTGCTAATAGATACAGGTGCCAGCATCATTGCCAACAAAGGCTTTTCCCTATAATGAAAATAATTTGTGCTGTTGTCGTTTATCACTCATGTTTCTAAGGTGCCTCTTATGCTAACATGTGGAAGACATTACAAGCATTTTGTACCTCCATGGAGGAAAGTGCCAGTGCTTCTGGTTGTCTCCCTCTTCCTGTCTGTGTACTCACAGCCAGCGAGGTTGAGCTGGCTCATATAAGAGCTCTGTTTAGGTAATACCTTGTGACATAGTAGGAGATCCTGCATTTTGCAAAACACTACTTCAGTTACAGATCTCATGGCCTCCTTCAGAGGAAACTGTCTTTCCTCCATACTAATTTGCCAGCACTGTTTAAACACAGAACTTACACCCAATGTGAAAGGCCCTAGTCCCTAGCCCTGCCTGAAGGAAACCGATAGCTGGTAACATTATGTGATAGGGACACTGATGAGGATATAAACCTTAAATGACATGTACCAGCAGAGAACTGCACAACTGAAGCACTTCGGGAGTCTGCTCTCTCTGAAGGCAGAGCAAATCAGTATCTTGCAGAGTCCTGCTATTCGAGGGTGTTTGTCACAAGATGAAGTTTCCAAGACTTCTCCCCTACCTAAGGCACTCTCCCAGGGTAGCACTTCACCACTCTCTCTCCCCAAAGCACAATCCAATACTAACTCATTAAGACCAGACAACTGATGTGCCCTTGTGACTCACTATAACCCACTTTAATTAATTTGTTATTTTCCTCTTCTTTATGATTTTGGTACAAGTAGACAGCATTCTCTGGATATATTAGTTTCCCCAAGTCTTGCCACACATGTCTGTTGGTTAATTCTTTGTATTACTAATGACTCTAAACACCTTGAGGTGAATTTGATTAGCATGTCAATTAGTAAATTTGTATCAGGCACCTTGGGTGACAGCTTACTCCCAAACACCACCAACAAAGCCTGTTCAGACTGAGGCATCAGGTTGAATTATAAAGATGGACACACTGGAAATGATTGTCAAACAAATCAATCACCTCTCCCTATTCCCAGTTCCTTTCCCCAGCTTCTGTAGTGCAAGCCCTTAAAAAGCAAATGCTTGCTTGAAACTAGCCAGGCCCTGGTTTCTAAAACAGCTTCATGTGACTCTATTGGTCTTTCTTTCCCTTTTCTTTACTGTACACACAAACACAGATATGGACTGAGAGCTACAGAGACCAAGACTCATCCATTGCTCTGAGCATTTTCTTGCTATCTCAGATCTGTTCTAGCCTGCAGTTCACAGAAGGCTATGTATTTCCAATGCATGTTGCAGCCTTTGAGCAATGCCCCAAAAGCCAGATTATGAAATTCAGTCTGTTCTGTTATACAAGACACTATTCTTTCTGCATACAACTCATACATAGGAAGCCTGTGCCACCTACTTTCCCCAGATCTCATCACACCTCACCAACACCACACCTGACAGTGAAAGATATCATGAACAAATGGTTACAAAGCACTGACCTTTCAACACCAGTTTAAATGAGCAAGATTATCAGATATAGAATCGTAGAATGGTTTGGTTTGGAAGGGACCTGAAGATCATCCAGTTTCAATCTCCCTGCCACGGGTAGGGACACCTTACCATGTCGCACAAGGCTCTGCCCAACCTGGCCTTGAACACTGACAGATATGGAGCATTCACAAATTGTTTGGGCAACCCATTCCAGTACCTCACCATCCTCACAGTAAAGGACTTCTTCCTTATATCTAACCTGAACTTCCCCTGTTTCAGTTTAAATGCATTACCCCTTGTCCTGTTGCTATAATCCCTGATGAAGAGTCCCTCTCCAATCTCTCTCTCACACAAGTATTCCTATCCTCTCCCTTTTCCCTCTTCCAAAACAAACTTAGGTCCAAAAATTAATCTAGGGCCATACTGGTTCAAGTACTGTTTATTTAGCTTAAAAAGAAATAAAAAATATCCACCTTTAGTATTTCTCACACTGCTGCCATGGAGCTAAAAGTAATTCAGCACAGACGCAAGCAACAGTGATGAAACATAAGAACTTGCCATAAGAACTAGACTCCAGCTGAGTGAAGAATGCTAATTTTTTATAGTACATGGGCTAGTGAAGAAGGGAGAATGCCCATTATTGGTCTCAGTTGAATTATTTTTCTTTTCAATAAGCTTTTTTTAATATGGATGAATTCTCAATGTGTCCCAGTTCTCTCACATAATTTCCCATTGAGCAGAGCTTTGATCTGGTATTAGCCTCAGTATTTTCAATGGGGTTACACAAAGTACAAGGACTTTTGCAGATAACTGCACACTAATATTAGGCAAAGTCTAAGTGATACTATCCCAGATGTCTACCCTAATCTATGAAGCAAAGTTGCTGCCCTAGCAAAAGGCCTTGTTTCTCAATGGTGCATTACCAAAATATTTAAACTAGGGCTGGATGTCTTTTATACAACGTACTGGGCTGTGAACCATGGCAGCTGAAAAGGAAAACAGCATCCACCCTAATGTAATCCCCAAGAGGTGGTAACTCTGCAAACATAATATGAGCTTACCCACCATAGCTCTGGGACATTGCCTGCCACAAGGGGAAATTAATGTCATTTGTCCTAAGCCACCTGGAGTATGGACAGCTTCTGCAAAACAGTGGCCCTCTTTATCTCCACCCTGTTCCACAAGAGGCAGCTTGGATAGCTAGCTTTGACTAGACAGATACTGTCTAGCTACTGAAGAAGTTACTGAAGGCTAACATTAAGCAAGATCCAACCTTGGTATGCTGGTTTTAGCAGAGAAGAGATGAAATCAATAAAACTTGAAGTCTCCTCTCATGGTTCAGAACCATTATTTTCACTGCCTGCCTTTTGATCACTTTTCCTTTCACTAACCTCATTGTGGATTAGCTCAGCTTCAACACAAAATTAACTGTGTCAACTCTAACTCACCATTGTACAAGACAGAGGCACATTTAGGTCTAGAAATCTCTTGCAGTAAAACACTGCCACAAAAGGGTATTCTTTGCTGCTGTCTAGCTTGGTCAATAATTTATCCTAGTGGCAATAAGTTATTTGACACAAAGATAGGGGGACACATACAGATGCAGAAGATTTGTGTTCAGACATGTGAGGTTATTAAAATGCAAGAAAAGAAATGCTAATTTTCAGTCTGAAGGTTTGAGATGGTGATTGGGGGAGCTACTGATTCTGCCACCAATTCAACTCCCTTGGTAAATAAAAGCATTGGGTAAGACCATTCATAAAATTTGGACTTTTTTAATATTACTTGTGGTTGGAAAAAGCTGAAAAGTCACATTCTGGAGGCTTATTCATAAGCTTGGAGACTTGGTACTTTGAAGGACAAATAAAAGACATCAATATGAGAGGCACAATAAGGCAACAAAAGTGGGAGAGAGGGAGGGAATTAAGTGAACAGATATTTCACACTACCCAAGATAAAGTGCAAAGGAAAAATATGGAGCTGTAATAGCTGCTTTGCGAAGAGTGAGAGATTAAGAAAAGAAAGGGTAAAAAAGCAGAAAATTTGGTCCTGGATTTTACAGCAGAGTTCTCAGCATCACAGAAAGATGCTACCACAAACTAAAAGCAGGTAATTCAAATACCTCAGAGAAGGAACTGGTTTTAAGAAATTGTAGTATTAACTGCTCATTACATGCAGGTGTGATATCCCTTACATAGATGAAATAAGGTATTTATCTGGAGAGATACACATTTTATGGAAAGTTTGGAAGTCTGGAAAAAACACCCACAAGGAAATATGCAACAGCTCCATTTCTATCAGATTAAGAGAACGAGTAAGGAAACTGAATTATAAATATACCTACATAAGTTATTTTTCTCTTTGAAATAAGATGTAATTACTTTTTTTAAGAGTGAAAAAATGGATTATGTATAATTTATGAAACAGAAAGTACTGCTGGGCAGGTTTATGTATTAAATACCTATATATTATTTATTTTAGAATAATGACAAATATATGCAATATTTGAGACAGAGCTGTTCTGCATATTAAGGTATTTACATTTACCATTTGCCTTTAGACATTTCTAAAGTAAGAAAAAAATAAAACAGTGGAAGTACAAAACATCAATATTATGGACTTTTTAGCAGAAATGTATTTACATACTGCATCTGAGCCCTATCCCATATTAAAAACTTATTGCTTTAATGCAGATGCAGAAGAAAAGTACATATTGTAGAGGTAAACCCTGAAAATTAATGTGGTATTCCTACATATTCATTGAAGAGTAGCTCCAGGGGATATAGTTATAGATAGAATATAGGGATTGGACCTGTATATTGGTATAAATTCAAAATAAAACATATAATTTGAAATCCTAATTATTTTTAGAATGCATTTGGAAGAATTGAAGTGTAGCAGTAATATAATTTTCAGTGTTGAGGATTCTTACAGGGCTCATTCAAACTATTTCACAAAAAAAATCATTTTTCCTCCCTCAGCAGCTCCCCAGATTTCCAGATTTTCCTTATTTTTCTTCAGGGGAAAAAATAAAACAGATGACAACAAAAGAACAGACACTTTCTCCTTTACCATTAAAATCCAACAAAATTTGACTGATGAAATGAGAATTACAGTTTTTGCTCTTAAAGTTTTTTCCATTTTCTTGATCTTAGATCTCTTTACAAAACTTAGGTAATGGAAAGACTACTTTGTTTAGTTTGCTAACTTCTTGCATTTCATAAACTTCATGGGAAAGTATGAGTAAAAGACAGGTGGAATAATGTCTTTCTTGGAGTCAAGGGAAAAGAGTGGAACCTAAATTTCACCCAGGCTATTCATTCATTTATACGTTGCAATTCTTAACAAAGTGGTTTTTTTTCAAGTTGTGTTTCACACGTTCTTTTGAAGAGCAGCCTATTAGTGTCAAACTGCAGTAGTATCAAATTAGGTGGCGTGAGCATTTAGACCCTAAAGTATTTCTGCATTATGGCAAAAATACATGTGTAGAATGAATCTTATGGTCCCAGTGCATGCTGGTAATCATGGTTTTATCTGTTCTGTTGTAGTGTTCTACTAAGGAGAGAAAGGCAAGATAAAGTCCTTGATATATGACCCAGAATCACAAAGCATTGACGTGACTATATCCTTGTCAATGAGATGTAGGCTTTTAATGTGTTTGTGAATGTAAAACAAGAGAAATTAGGAGACTGTCGGCATATGGGTTTGGTTTCCCAGAAAATATACAGTATTTATTGGTTTCAAAAGCCACTTGGCTCTAACCCAATCCACTGAAACAAGTAGAAAGACTCCTACTGGTTTCAATAGGCTTTAGTAAAGGATAACGTTGACTCCAGCCAGATTTCCTGTTGAGAGTGTAGTGGATTATCCAGTAGTTTAAGATTCCTGAAGATTTCACCTTGTTTCAGTATTAGACTTATAAAGAAACATGTGGATGAGAACACTGCCATCAGCCACTCAAGAGTGGGGATTATTATTCTTTACATTTTAAGAATCTTAAAAAGAGTGACCTTTCACCCACAAGGTTAATAAATACCCATGTTCCACAAATTTCATACTTAAAAGACACAAGTGAAAAAATTATGGTAACACTTTACATATACACTAGTATAGAGTTGCATCACGTTTAGACACAGTGTCCTCATTTGCTTTAAATTAGTAAAGGGAGAAGGGAAAAATCCTGATTCCTTGACAGTGTGATATTATGGAAAAAGACACAACATGTTTTATAACGTTATATTTTAATTTACAGCTGTTTTTCAACATAAGCGGTACTGTGTTATTCCGGTGAAATACCTCACTAAAAATTTTAAGGCTGAATTAAAAAATTCAGACTTAAATTTTAAGGTTTTAATTGAACAATGTCCAGTGCATAGGTGGCTTTTCTAAAATTCTGTAATAACAAATATTCTGTGATTATCACTGTAGCCGTTAGTAGTCCTGTATAATAAAATATCGATAATGTCTTGGCTTTGTTCTGCAGATGATTTAAGAACTATCCTTTATGTTGGTACAGACCAGCTACAAAAGCCTACTGAAGTTCTCTTCCTTGTTGGCATATGTTCTTTGTTCTTTTCTCTATAATTACTATGCCTCTACTATACTCTTTAACTACACTAGAAACAAGAACATAAACCGTAAAATATTTAATACTAAACCTTCAAGGCGTGTAACACACACATGGATATACATAAATCCCCTATTTCTTAGGAAAAAACCTGTACCTATATTGTTAAACTGAGCATCCATCAAAAAGAACATTTTCTTGTATCTCAGCAATGCTATCAGGGATTACAAGCCAAAAAAACCCACAAAACAAACAAACAGTGAACTTACATTCCAATTTCAACCTTGCCTAGAGCATATGGATTCAAAAATCATACTTCCCATGTGGGGGTCTCCTGCATGTCATTGAAAGGCAGCACAATAGACTAGAAATCTTCAGACAACATTTTTCTCTTAGGATACTAGAAGCTACCAACACTGATTAAGAAGCCCCCAACTATGTATAATCTATACTGAGGCAGACACAAAACCAGCTGTCCATTCAGAGTCAACAATGGTGGATTTGAGGCCCTGGTGTTTGCACTGCCCAACAGATACTGAATGAACAGTTATTAATTACAGCACACATTTATGCCAGTATTCTTCCCAGTTGGAATACAATTTAGAGCATTTCTCTTTGCATGGAACACAACAGTTTTTAACAGATTAGAGGGAAAGATACAGCAAGAAAATGTAATTTACTTATCCTTCTCCTCCCCCTGCACTTCTATTTAAAAAAACATTCTCCAGGAAAAAATACTGTAGAATGCGTATATCCCAGAAGGCTTATAATGAACTCCTTCAGTGTTACCAACACAGAGGTGCAATGAAGCTGTACTATCACAATACTTACAAAAATTAGAGGACTTTGTAATGTCATGTTTTGTATTCCACACCTCAGTTTTCCTTCCAGCCTGCCTCTTTCCCATTTGAGACTTGACATGTATATTTAAACTTAAGCCAGAACAAGAGAAAAAATTACTCACTATCTTTCTATGAGGAACCCAAATACCATTAGTGACTAAGTTATTTTTTTCTTATTTTTTTTCTTTTGCTCAGCTTTTTCAAGTAGCATTTTCCTATTCATTGGAACAAGCAACAACACCTGAGCTATCCCAAGAGGAACACTCATCAAACATTACCAAACCCCAAATGTTCAAAGGTTCCTTCCCTCTATATTGATTTGGCTTTTATATGAATGCATGCTTAATCTGATTCCAAATCACTAAACTCCTTGGATTTCAGTGTTTTAAAACTTCTCTCATAATAACCAAGTGATGTTAAAACTTTATCAGGAAAATACTCTTCCTTTCAACCAAAGATCAAATCCTCTATCTCCAGCTGTCATTCAAGCAGCTGCACTCTAAAACTCACTACTTCTGTCACTCAAGCAATCTGGGGGGGCAGAACATCCTCAGTGCTGCTCTCTTGACCCTGGTAAAGCCAGCAGCAGTGTTTCTCAGTAGAAGAGATTAACCTGCTACTCATGCTCATTTCTGCCTCTGGCTGCATGACTTCTCCACTATGGAATAAATAACTCTGTACACACTGCAAAACCATGTCAGTTAGCTGATAGATTTTACTCCCTCCTCCCCCAGAAAGCAAGGTGGTTTGGACATGGGTTTGTTTTTACTCGAATTACTGAAGTTAAAGGGGACAAGCTTGGAAATCCAACTTCATTCCCACTTAGGCATTTATTGCATTAACTTCAGGCTCCAAATCAATGACCTTGGCACTCCTGGGGAATTAAATGAAGTTACCACAGTCACTGTCTGTACTGAGAGTGCAGAGACAATCATTCCCACAATGTGGAGTACGAGTGCATCTGGGTAGTAAATTGCGATGCTCTTCTCAAGTTATCAGCCAATACCGTAATGAAAATGTCAATAAATCTATTTTCTAAGTTACAGATGCTTTAAGTAGCAGGGAAGTGGTGGTAGAGAAAAAGCTAATCAAGCAAGTATCAGAGGCATCTTTTACTGCCTCCCACATTAATGCTTCATTAAGGAACTGGAACTGCTCTTAGACTGAAATGATAACAGCATGCACATGTTCAGGAGAGCATAAATGACAACATGAAGTGCAGGACAATACAAAGCACAAGTTTAAATCATAATCAGCCTTAAACATAATCTAAAATGTGGATTTTATTTTCAAAGGATATATACCAAGAAGAGTAAACCCATATTTTCTTATAAAAACAAGCTATAGCCTTAAATGTAGAGGATTTTTTTTCATCAGACCATCTGGAGGCAAGTCAAATGGAGTACGACACATGTGAATAACAGTTTTACTTCCTTATGATTTTTCACACGCAGAAGCTGACAGGATGGCTATACACATGGTTGACATCTTACCAATGTTTGTCATTTTCTCCTGTAACAAATCTTTGAAAAAGTAGCAGTGTTTCACAAAAGATGACCTTCCATAAAAATGAAACTTGAGTAAAGATGTGGTTGGGCTGTACCAGCCCAGGAGACCTACCCCATGAAGCTGTTCTTTGCATTCATCAGACTGGAGAGGCTTGTGTGCCATTTATTCACAGTCCACTAAGCATTTATAATTTTTCATGGCAAGGTGACTGCTTTGAGTATAGAGGCTAACATAGCTGAGTAAGACAGACTATGTAGATTTCTGGCAGAAGGACAGCTTAAACGTATCATCAAATTCTGTGCTTTTTTACACAAGAAATAAGAAGAGTACTTTCAGGCCTGATACATGCTTTGATGTGAAGCCTCGAGCACATTCAAATCATGACTGCCATGGGTTTTGTGGAGACATGCAGATCAACCCTAGCCTGCATGGATATATTTCTTGCAAACTCTTGATCAAGACTGAATCCACAGGTTTATCTTTACTATGAAAACAAGCATCAATCTATCAACTACTAGCTAAATATTTGTATTAGATTCTAAAAGCCAGGAAATTCACATACAAAACATCAAAAGACCACAAAAAAGGTCTGCATGCTCCATGGATACCATGCAACAAAGATTATGAAGGGTAAAACTTTAACGTCCTGGCATTTTTCATATTCATTAAAAATAATATAGACATGTGCCTGCTATACCCCACAACAAGGCAACATAACAGTATGCATCATCTTGTAGCCAGATTAGCATTCAAACAGCAAGACTGACATAAGACCAGCATCTGAAATATCTTAGAAAATGAAAATCCTTATCAACCCCTGCTATTATAGGATAGATAAATGCTAAGCTGACATTTTTTTCATATGTAGTTCTCATTTCCTCACAGAAGGAAATAGTTTCCAATGCGCTATCACAACAGTGATGTTTACACATTTGGTAAACATGTGAATGTTAGGATCTCTGCAGCAAAGAAGGGAAAATACTGAAATAAATGACAGGTCTCTACTCAGGAATGCATCCTATGTTCAGGGATACTTAATGGAGGAAGGCGGGCTGCCAAATCCAGAACCTCTGTAATCAGCGTTTGGAACCTACAGTGCCTAGATGAGCTCTGTGTGCACAGACAGCTGCCATTCAGTCCTTCCTGTGTTCCAGAGGAGGGGATGTCATCAGGACAGATCTTATTGTTATGTTTCAGGTTAGAGGATGTGGCTTGAAAGCTTTTCCTAAATACCAGTGTGAAGCTCAGAAGCTTGGATAACACTAGCCTGGATGTAAAATGAAATAAAACCAGGCATAAAAATTAAGCAAAAAAAACCCATTTCTTTTCTCCTTTGATTATAAGGAACATGTACAGCTTTTACCTTTTATACTCTTACTGTCTCAAGTAACCACTAAGATAACCATCATTATCCAACACTTACACACTAAGGAAATTTGCCAGTGTAAAGGCTCTCCTTTACACTGGTACCACCCATTGAGACTACTTGAATATTTGGCAGAAAAGCCTTAGCAAAATATACAGTGCACACTGTGCTGGTGATGAGGCTACATGCTGCCCAACAAAGCAGTTGGAAAATTCATATATAAGAATGTACTTTCCATTATTTAATGCACTAGCCAGTACTTCTATAGTTTTCTATCCAAATTATAGCTAGGCAAAGTGAACTGGACTCATACAGTAAAGAACATTTATGTTCCAGTTTCACTGTGATTACCCTGGACAATGGACATATGACAAAACTGGGCATGCATGTTCACACATGGAAAAGCAGGATTGAAACTCTTTTCAAACACTAACAGGGAAGACGTTTTTACTTACAGAGCACAGACACTAATGGGTAGAGAGTCCTTTCCTAACGATAATAAAATTGGTGTCACCGCATTCTGTTTATGTGAAGAGAAATACATGAAATTAGCATGTGCAAGATGGCTTTCCTGTACCTATAATATTAAGAACATTTAATAACATGGATAAGAAACTGTTTTCTGAATTAAGAATGTCCACTCTCTATGGCATTACATGTCAGAGAAACAGGTTCTTAAAAATTACTGCAAATGATTCACTTAAACCACTGTGGAGCCGAAAGTAACAACGAGTAAATCACTTTCCAGCCAACATGCCACAGTATCATTGCTTTAGGAACTGAAACCAGTAGGAACCCTGCAAGGACAGAAAAGGTATCAGTCTCATTCCTCCAAGCCCAGCTCTCCTACAGGCAGAGAGACAGGTAGCACTTTTGGCTTTTTTCTGGTCTCTTGTGAAACCAAATTAGTGCTCTCCGGAGCTGAACTTGCTAGGAAAGGGAAGCCTACTCATTAAATATTAGAACATAAACTAAACAAACATCCAATTTGGCAAAAGCTCTGACCTAACAGCCCCCTCTCAGGGGGCTGTCAGCATGTCTGATTCTGACTCTCCTCAACAGCACCTTAGTTTGCCCTTCTGTTACAGGGTCCATGCTGAGTGAATCAGTTGCACACAAGCTGTTCTTATGCATCGGAATATTTCATATGTAGGATTCATGCTTAGGGAAAACATCATCTTGGAGATACAGTCTGCACCAGAGTGCTGGATATACCCAGGTGAGGCACACAGGCAATCCACCCTCTTCTGTCTTCTGCCTTAAAATCTAAACCAACAAAGAAATGATTAAACAAACAAAAAAAAAAAAAACCCTCTAGCACTAGAAACAAACAGAATGGATGGTGTCTGCCAGATCTGTTTATATCTATACTAATGGCCATTCAGGACCTTGAGATTTTTGGTGTTCTGTACTCTGGGCTCTTCTCTTGCCAGCACAATAAATTTAATTGGCACACTATTGCTTGCCAGGGGCCATGCTGCTAATCCACAAGAACATGGCAAAGACAACAGAGTTAAGCTTTAACACAAGCAGCAACTTTTATGTATTAAATGACTTACAGCCAGTGTTGCCTGAGTGAAGGTTCATTTCTCATAGACCTGTGGCATAGCCGTATTGCAGCAAAAAGCAAGCCGTCTTATATGAGGTAGAGTCACATATGATCAGAACAGCACATGACTTAGTACAGACATACACAAGGACTTGTATACCAGACAGATCTTTAACACTGGGCAATAACATTACCCAGTTGTCTTTTACCACCTTTGTGAAATTCATCTGTAAAGACAGAAGTCTCTGTGGTGGTTGGAATCATGCCACACAGATGCTGCTCTCCACTGTTTCAATCCTTTTGTTGGTCTTTAATGTGCCTTTGTTCCTCCACATGCTGCAGAAGAGAAGTGAACAGCTGGTGATTGTCTCCAAGTTTATATCTAGCTTTTATTTAAAAATTTCACAGTGCTTCCAATCTTCCCTGCAGACTGAAACAGAATGAAAACCCTTACGTACAATACACATTCCTCCTTTGCTTCTGTACCTGCCATTCTGAGTGCAGGTTGCTGGATTCTCTCTCTCCAGCTTCTCCAATTCTCCAGTGTCCTTACTTTCTCAATAGATGCATTTAGAAAGCATCCAACTGGACCACTAACAGATGGCCTTCTGTGACTTCAGGCACCTGTTGAGCCAGGTGTTGCCATATTGAAGCTATTACAGATAATTCAATCCATGCTATGATGCTTTTCAAGATGTTAATGATCACTCTGATTTAACTTAAAGCCGCATGAAATTTTTAAAAGCCATATGCTATAACTGGTTATAGATAAGGCCCACTATTCAGATTGGTATAAATAGGCATACCTCCAAGGAAACCAACAGAATAAGACGATTTGCATTAATATGACCCATAGACTGAAAGAACATCTTTTACACTGTAATTTATTCCTGATGAATAGAAAATTATTAAGCTGTGGAAGTGGCTGTTCTTATCTCCAGAGGTTTCATTTAGCTATGAGAGGGAGCCCCCAGTTATTACACAACTCTATAAAATCTGCTATGAGCAATTTCTAATACTGGATACATGGGAAGACATCACAAAGCACAGCACAGATCTGATAGACCACTGCCACTTCTGAGTGATCTGGGAAATATCAGCTTTATTCAGCAGTCATTCCAGTGAAGGGAAGAAAATCCTAGCTTTTTCTAAAGGGTTGATTGTGACTAGCCCTCACATATGATGTTATTTCCAACATTTAGCAGATTACATGGGAAGAAAGAGGATTAGGGAGGAGATATTGCTGCCTTTTCCTCCAGTCCTGCCCTGTTCATTTCTCTAGAAAGTTGCTGGAATGTGCCAGCCCCAAGATTCTGCTAGGTCACATGGAAGCAAAAGAGTTTATCCATGTTGGGTTTAGACCTTAGCAAGTATAGCTGTTGGTCCACAATAAAACATGACTGAGAAAGAAATAGGACATTCTCTATAATTTTCTTTGCCATTCAGACACAGACAAGTTTGTCTATAAAGTGAGGTATAAGCTACAAGGTTTAACAGTTGCATGAGATTTACATGAGAAGCTAGCTTAGGAACATGATGATGTATAGCACTGCACACTGTGTTGCATGGCTTTTGTTCCCTGAACATCATAATCAGCATTTGGATTCCCAGCACCATGTGGGAAGGAATTTGGAAGACAGTATTGATGCCTAGGGCCAGCAGCATTGACAGCAGGTGTTTTTAGCTAGCAGCCAGTGCTTCTAACTGTACCATATTTGCACTACAGCATTCAATGGCTCTGTGTCAATGCATCAAACTGGCTCATTACAAGGCAAGGGGGAGATATGAATCTAGCTGAGAAAACAAGGTATTTCAGTTGATACTTGGTTGTCTCTGTCCTTAATGTTGCTAAATATGGAAAAATTTGACTATTGCATAATAGTGTGGAAGGTCAGAAGTGGAAAAGAATAATGATCTTCTAAATACATGATGAAAATAAGAATTTATCACACTACTCAAAGAAAACATTCAGATTCCAGAGGGTCAATGGGATTCACTCTGCTTGTTTTGCTTTTGCTGTGGGATATTTGTTCATCAGTCCTGCCCCACTCACCCTTATGCAGAACGTGAAGAAACAACTTTTCCAAAGCCAGGACCCCTTGAGCCAACTCTGATTTGGCAGCCTTTGATGCATTGCCAGGGTTGCCAGATTGTCATTACTGCCAGAGCATGACTGGCGGAAGCAGAGACCACACTACCTCTTCATCACTTTCGCTCTACAGTGACACAAACTGAAAACCCCTGTTCCCCTATCCCATGCCTCTGTCTTTACTTTTCACTCTGTTCCTGTTTGCTTTCTGCTGAATCTTCTGTTTAACTGAAGGTTTAGCTTGGGCATATTTTCCCACTTTCCATGCTTTTCAGGCAGAAAACACACTGAATCTACAGCATCTAACAACTTCCCCCATCCATGTCCTACTCATCCCTGTTATGAATCCTGATCAGCCCTCTTAAGGCCAGCCCTTGGCCCATTTAATGATACTGAAATAACACCAACCAAGCAGAGTCTGCACTGAAAATTTGCCCCTTTAAAAATATTAATTTGGTTAGAGAAAGGCAATCTTACAGAAAAATATTCCCAATTGTTAATTTTTGCTATTGCTGTGTTAACTCACTGAAATTTAATTACTAAAGGGTTATAAGAGCCTAGAAACAGACCAAGCATCTGTCTTTTTTTAATGTCTCAATTATCACCAGAGTAATTTAATGGTACTGTGGTAGAGAATCACCATTGACATGCTAATGAATGGCACCATGTTCACTTACATTAGCTCTATTTTGAAGAGGTTATAGGTTGAAGACAGGCATTTTATGCTTCAGATATCACTAAGGCAAACCATATCACATTCATCTCATTTTGCTTTTACAACTGAAATTACGCATCTTAAAAATGTTCACTGAACAGTGAACTGCAAATGGGTTAAAGTGTGGTCAATTACAGTTATGTACTTGCTTCTTTAGATGAAGATAAGTAACACAGATCCTTTCAACCCATTTATTACTTAATTTGTCTGTCAGCACTTACAGTTGAAATTCTCTTCAGTTCATTTTGTGGGCTTTTTCACAAACATATATGTCCTTTCCTGTTAGCTTTTTAATTGAAGAGCCTTGTTTTATTATATTTTATACTATTCTCATTTTGCTGAACCAAGTTTACCTATCAATATTTTTCTTTCATTTATTTTGTAGCAACTCTGTTGCTAACTAAAAAGTCTCAAATCCATTACATCTAAATGATCACAGCAATTTCCATAATAAGAGATGCAATGATGTACACTGAGCTATTTATCTGCAAGCTTTTCAATGCATCGTATATGAATTTCTATAGACAAATAATAAGGGATTGGCTTTACAAATACAATGGAACAGCTTTCTGAGACCAGCTAAGTGCTAGTGTTACCACCAGAATTGATTTTGCATGGAAAGCTGTATCCTGACAATAATGTGAAAGGATTGCTCACTTCAGCAAAATGAGCAGAAAACTGGAGAATAATCCTATAATATTTAATATTAACATGTATTTAAGAACCATTTACAGTTAATTTTATGCTATCACCATATACATTTTCAGGAGTTTCACTGCATATCTTAGTTCTGCCGTGAGCAATTATAGAGGCAATCCTGCAAACAATTTAGACACAGGAACTGACTATGATCTTTCAGAACATCTCTCAGGTCTCCTGGGTTTTCAGTCCCACTCAGTTGCCTGATACTCAGAAGAGTATGCCTGAAGTTGTATAATAATAAAATGAAGTTTTCTGAGTGCATTCTTAACAACACAATTACAAAGAGTGTTTTGTTACAACACATCTCACAGAATAATCTCTCCTCTGTTTAACCTGCATACCAAGGATGCAATTGCATCTCGGAGTCCTCGGCGGTTTAGCCGGTGGTTATTTGCACCCCCTGGTGTCTACAGCTCCCATAGCAGCATCTAAACATGGGAAAAAAAAAATCCACCTCCGCAGTTTTTCCTGATTTCCCTGCTTCTGGGTTAAAAATAAATAAATAAATAATAAATCACAAAAGCCTCTAAATCCAGGCACAGTTTTCAGATTTCTTTCATGTGATATTTACTTTGTCTTGGGATTGTTACCTTTCTCCACCTGTGGGGGAGAGAGAAACCTGGGCTTTTCTGCAGAGGCAAGTCTAAAGGGTCTGTGACAGCCAAATGCTGCTTTTAATTTCTCTGCATCCCATCACCTCTCACATAAAATATGACAACATGTGGCTCTAATCTTCTCTGACTGAGATGTTTCTCTGGCCAAGTGCCAGCCTGTCTTTGCGGCTGGGCTGCTGTCTTTTAGGAGAGCTGCCGCTAATTAGCTTTGTAATCACAGTGAGGAAAGTAATGAAGGTGGAGGGAAAACCTGGCCATTCCATTAACTCTTTCTTATCAGCAGCCACAAGAACTTATAAATTGCCTCACAGTTACAATTACCAATTCTCAAGCAGATTAAATTCCATCAGGCAACTTGTGACATCTATTTCAGAGGAAATCCTACAGATGCCTAGTTTATTTCTCCATTTGCAGAAAAACCTATAGTCTGCCTGAACTTTGTCATTCTGACAAACTGATCTGAGAAGAGCTTCACAAGGGAATTGTGGCAGACACTTCCTTTCCTCTTTCATACTGCTGTTTGTTAGTCAAATATCATAAACTGTAAAATAAATTACAACTGAATATTCAAAGGAAGGCTTCCTAGATGAACTCCATTGAATATTTTTTTCCCTTAGTACCCTGTTGATCATGAAGGTGAGCTTCTAACAGACCCACTGGCTATAACCACAGTTTATATTTGCTCATGCTACTCTTTATTAACCCACTACAACTTTGAGGAGTTTGACAGCAATCATTAGAAGGGTTGTATTCATCTTCACACAGTTTAAACTTGAAGGGTAATATGTGGTCCTTAGAAGAAGAAATATTGCAGGAGTCATCCAATCTATCTGTAGGCATCTGTAACTGGAGACTTTGAGAGACAAAACAGAGAATAGCAATGGATTAAACTGTGACCCATGTAATGTTGATTTTAAAAATGATGGATGATACAGAAGATTGCAACTTCTTTAAGCATCTTCCCACTCGTGTTTTGCAGGGTTACTGGTGCTCATGAATATTCATTATATTAACTTTCACAGTGACCTGGTTAAAGGTTCTTATCCTGATTAGTTGATGTCAATGTGCAGCTCTAACTAGGTAAGGAACCTTTCACCTCTAGGTGGCTGACTGGGATTTTACATAGGTCAAGAGGAATTAAAAATTAACAGGAAAATTTCTAATTTGGATCAATAATTGCATGAGGCAGATAAAGTAAATCACTGTTGGATGGCTGCACAGTGCCTGCTTAAATGAAGTTCCAGGCCTCCTCTCGCTCTAGACACATGGCTAGTTAAGATAATTCTATGGAAAGTTTTGGCAAAAGTTCAGACAATATTTTGTCCAGTGATTTATTTTTTTTTAATATCTATAGTTTTTGTGAAGCAATGTAAGAAATAGAAAATACAACCAGAATTATCCCAAGAGACTGATTCTCGTTTCACAGAAGGTAGTTGACAGCAGTTTGTAGTAAGCTGTTAATTTCTCTAAATCAGAAAACCCAGGTGAATTATATATTCAAAGCATTCACTTTCCGAATTTGTGTCTTATAACCATGCACCACCAAAACACTCTGAATATTTGTCATGATATTTTATTTTTAGAAAGGTGGACTAAGAAGACTTAGGAAAAAAAATAAAAATACATAAACAAAAGGAAAAAATAGCAAAGCGTATTTATTGGTAGCAAAAGGAAATGTTATTTTTAGCTCTCTAAAGACATTACATATTTAAAAGGGAAAAATAAATTACTCTAACTTTATATCAAGGCACAGTATGGTCATCTTTGAAATACTGTATGATTTCTACTGGTTTAGATTTGAATATTTCTCTTCAATGGAACTATGAAAGTGTACCCCAAAGACCTAACACCTGCAGTCTCCCCCACTTTTGAGAGATAGCAATTAGTTATCCCTCCTTTCAATTTAGGGATGACTGCCTGTCGTGATTTAAGCCCAGCTGGCAGCTCATCCACACAGCCACTTGCTCACTTCCTCCCCCTGCTCCCAGAGGATGGGGAGGAGAATCAAAAGAATGTAATTCTTGTGGGTTGAGATAAGAGCAGTCCAATAACTAACGTATAACACAAATCACTGCTGCTACCACCAATAATGATAAGGGAAATAACAAGGGAAGAGAATACAACTGCTCACCACCTACTGACTGATACCCAGCCCAACCAAGCAGTGATCTAGCCCTTCCGGGTAACTGTCCCCAGTTTATATACTGGGCATGACGTACTGTGGTATGGAATACCTCTTTGGTCAGTTTGGGTCAGGTGTCCTGTCTCTTCTTCCTCCTGGCTTCCCCTCCTTCCTGGCAGAGCATGAGACTCACAAAGTCCTTGGTCAGAGTAAACATCACTGAGCAGCAACTAAAAACATCAGTGTTATCAGTGCTGTTCCCAGGCTGAAAGTCAAAAACACAGCACTGCACCAGCTACTGAGAAGGAGAAAAATGACCGCTAGTGCTGAACCCAGGGCAGTACCTATAGGATTAAAATACTTAGTCTTGTGCTTCCAGATGCAAAGCACATACAATTCTCAACTACAANCGCTAGTGCTGAACCCAGGGCAGTACCTATAGGATTAAAATACTTAGTCTTGTGCTTCCAGATGCAAAGCACATACAATTCTCAACTACAAATCTAACAAAACCTGTCATAAATTTCAGCTTTCATGGCCAGGGCTCATTATCATTTGCATAATTGGTCTACTCCTGTGCATGAGCATGTTCAGTTCCCACTAGCACCAGCAGGAATCAAGCACCCATGTCAGAAGTCACAGGTATCACAAAGCACCTCAGTGTTGGAGTTTTGAATATCATATCAATGAATGGAAGCTTGAATTCAACTCAACAATCACGCTTTTCCCATTTCCTTCTCCTGAGAGAGTATGTAATCATTGTAGTAATGTGCATTCATAGGATTTATTTGCAGCTTATTTATTCAAGAAGAATTTAGTACAGATTGTGTATTATGCCTCTATTTGAATCCAGACTGTGTTTATGTTCTATAGTTAAATGAAAGTCTGAATCAAACTCAGAAAACATCTTCCAAAAGGAAAAAGTACTACAGTGTGGCAATGACAACCAGAGCAACAGCGGCCCAACAGCAAACTTGGAGACAGGTGTGTATGCTTAGGACTGTTCTCATTTCCCTCAGCAACAGGATGTGTTAGCAGTGCTCCCTGCATCCCAGGACCAATATTCTAACACCACAACCTGCTGCTGAGCAAAAACTTCTCCACTTCTCACAGTTAAAGAAAAACTTCCCACAAAACAGTTATATGTATTGAACTTCACCAGCGCAGAACTTCTGCCATTGACTCCTGGTCTGCATCTCTGCCTCTTAGGATGCTAACTGTACAACTCCCGTCACTACAGAAGATTAATGCATATTTACTTTTATAGTATCTCTGAGAGTAATCTAGCACCAAAGGGTGAATTTTCTTCACTGAGCAAGTTTTTAATTAAAACAAAGCATGTAGCATGTAAGCATTTGAAAATAAACTAAGCCCAAGGCATTAAACCAGAGAAATCACCACCAGCAGGTTGGGAGGGGGCTGTAACCCATGGTGCCTCCAAGCCTCCTGCAACAGTGATTTGGAGTACCTGCAGCTGAGCTATGCACTAGTCAGTACCTGACTGGGCTGAGTGCAAGCACCAGCAATCTCATGTTTCATGGGGAGCAATTGTCGTTGAAGCCATATACCATTAACTGGAGATTCAAAGGTGGATGGCTGCTGGACCAGACAATATAGGAGAGCTCTCAATGTTCACAAACACCCAACCAGAGAAAAAAAATGTTAGTCCTTCAAACACAAAAAGTTTCAAAACAACACCAGGGTTTGGGGTGTCATTTTCTGCACACCAAAAGCTTCTATTGATTTCATTGAGAGATTTTTATAAAGAATTAAGACCTGTCCAAGCAGGTATCACAATTCAAGAACATATTTCTTACTGCAGCTTTCCTGCCCTTTTGAAATGATTTTTGATAATTAAAGGGGAATTTAGGCCATATAAAAAGAAGAATGCAAACAGAGGTAATGAAGAGCACTACAAAGGAGAAACAATTACTCATGATAACCACTCTCATGTTTGAGAAGTTCCGGAAACTTGAAAAGATTAGATTAAATCCAGCTCACTTAGTTCAATAGCTTAGGCAGAGTCAAATTTAATGATAAAAAGAAGTATGCAATTTTCTGCATATGTGTTGTGTTGAATGCATTTAAAGATTAGTAGGTTGCAAATTTAAACATTTCAATTAAAGCATATTTTTTATAATGCCACCACAAAAAGAACTGCAGGTAATCTATACAGTGCGCTTTTAGACAGAGATCTGAACTCTTAAGAAGAAAGCTCCCTAACTTCCTTGAAGAAGAACATAAGCAGTCTCTACTCTTTGTCAATTGGGCTTTGGAAGAGAAAGCCTGAAGGATGCCAGTATTTGTATCTGAGAATTGAATTTTTATTTGACAGTGGCGTTAACCACAAATTAAAAATAAACCAAAACAAAACAAGCAAATTTCTCTTTTCACCACTGTTGCAACTGCTCTATTAAATTTAATAGAGTTCTCCCTAGGCTTTGAAAGAAAAAGGAGAAACAGCAATGCATAAAGATTTTCCTAAACACATGTCGTGGTTTAAACCCAACCAACCACGCAGCTCGTTCACTCACTCAACTCCCCTTTCTTGCC